>CAAKHF010011017.1:0-29422 GCA_901007745.1 Hippocampus kuda
CACACACACACACACACACACACACACACACACACACACACACACACACACACACACACACACACACACACACGGACAAAACTATTTTGTAACCCTCTGTCAAGGAAAGGCAAAATCTTCATCATCATCATCATCATCAAGAAAGGAAATAATGACATTAAAACTTTACTGGTTCAACAGTATAAATGAAAAACAAACAAACAAAAAAAAACTCATGAAAGAGGCCTGGAAAAAAGTGATGGTTCTCTTCACTTCATATTTTGGTGTGCTATCTTTTGAGGCAATTACTTGGCTGCTTACTTTCAGTGAGACTTTTGTACCTCTCAGCAGGTGTTTTGGTCCACTCTTCATAGGCCACCTGCTCCAGTTGTCATTCCCAGGTTTGAAGGATCAAATGTTTCTGTTCCTTTCACAGTTGCTCAATAGAATTTAGATCCACGCCTGTAGAAGACCACATGAGAATATTCCACTGTTTGCTCTTAGCCATTTGTGTCTCTTTTTAGTTGTGTGCTACGTCAAGCCCTGATTAAGAAACAAGAGGAACAAAGCAGCTCTATGGAACTGTCTCTCAATTCAACTTTATTTATAGAGCACTTTAATAACAATGACATCCGCATTCAAATCTCTGTATTTAAAATAAAAATCTGACGTAGAACATCAAAGACTGCTCAACTCCCAGAGTAGCCTTTGATATGTGGGTCTCAAAAGTCTACCCAAATTTTCCTTGTTTTAGCACCCTAATAAAAACCATAATAAAGTCAATAAAAAGAAATGATACCTTTTAAATTGCAAAATAACAGTTTACTTGAGTACATTTAGATAATTATTTAAAATTCAGTATACAGTAATCCCTCGTTTACCACAGTTAATGGGGACCAAAATCACCCGCGATAAACGAAAATCCGCGAAGTAGCGACTAATAAACATGTATTTTTTTTTTAAGTCCACAAAAAGTCCACAAACGGTCTGCGAGAAGCTGCTAAACAACAAGTCACATAGAGCAACATATACAGTACTGCATGTATATGAAAAAAAATATATATAATTTTTATGAATATGTTTGAAAAAATCCGCGATGCACTCAAACCGCGATAAACAAACCGTGCAATAGCGAGGGATCACTGTACGGTGAAAATGGAGTCCGGAATGGATTGCTTGTACAGAGTGCTAGTAATGGAGATTTTGGATGTACATGTATAGATTTTTATTTTTTTTTGGGGGGGGGGATATCAGACCGATATCAATATCGGATCGGGACACACCTACATATTTCCCTAAATCAAGTCAATCCCAGAAAAAAACTTGTCCTCATCCTCGCTATCAGGTTTTTAATACTTAGCCTTACTCACTGATTTTACATGTGACACAACGGAAAAGCCTCAGTAGAAGTCTGTTATTTTGAAGCGCATTTGATTCAATTTGATAAATGTTGATTTGGAGTAAACGGTGTGTTCAACCAATTTCTCCACTATTTTTCAACCTGCTTGACTCTTCTTTTCAACCAGTGAGGATGCCATGGAATACTCCAAAGAGTTTGTCACCTCTGTTGTATTAGGAAAAGATCTGGTACCAAGGTATCTCCTTCACTTGTACATTGTAAATGCACTCCTTTAGAATCCTGGACTTGTCACAGAGTCAACCATTGCTGTTGTCTCCTAGGCTGGGCCTGTCTCAGCTGGAGGGGTTCCGTCGCCATTTGCTAGAAGTTCTACAAAAAAGTAACAAGCCAAAGGTAAGCATCTTCTTGTAACACCTGTACAGGACCTTAAATGCAACATTGATTTGCAAACACTATTTCACATACTGTATAATGCTTCTGCCAAAAACAAAACAAGGCATTTTGCCTCAAAGCAGAGATAATGTGCTTTTATTGCCACAGTGGAGGATCATTGTGGGAGGCACCAAATGCATCCCAAAGTCGGAGCTTCCACTTGAGGAGGAGGATCCTCCATCTCAGCAAGCAGCGCCCCCCAGCAGTCGTCTGTGGCTCCACCCCAGTGACCTCAGCATCGCCCTCTCAGCCTCGACCCCCCTCTACCCTCCCGGCCGGATCATCCACGTGGTGCACAACCATCCTCCAGAGACCTGGTAAGAAGGCTGGTTTCAGAGCTGCACACTTCTTTCTCTCTCTCTCTTTTTTTTTTTTTGGTGTCAAAATTTGTTTACCAGAGAAATGACAGTCAGACAATCCGTGTGTTTAAGAAGCCAGTGTGAGATTTTCCCTGGTAATTTACTGTATATTTGACTGCATTTAGAATCACATGTACTTGTCTTTTTGTTTCTGTTCTTAAAATGTTTTTTTTCTAAGTGACCTCAAGTCTATTCACATTCTCATATTGTTTAGTTTCATCAATGCTTCCCCCGTGTTGACAGGGAAAACAATGAGGTGGATGGTAAATCGATTTTTTTTTTTTTACTTTGTCTTATTGATTTAAAACGTTTCTCACTATCTCATTGTCTCTTTTAGCTGTGGGCAGGAAGAGCCAACATACTCGGCTCTTTGGGGGGACAACAAGGCCTTCAATGAAGTCATCATTTCGCCCGCCATGCTTAATGAGCACATGCCTCTCATGGTGATGGAGGGTCTAAACAAGGTCTGTTTTCCTCATGTGCATGCCGATTCTTTTGTCTTCACTGACGTGGTGCTGAGATGTCATTCTGGTACTTATTAAACTGTTGCGTGAAGAGGGTGTTTGAATAATATCTACCTATTTAAAAAAACATTTTAGTTATATTTTTCTTAATTACTAATGGGGTATACTAACTGTTCAAATTTTGAATGTCCACAAAGACAAAGCCTGATTTATTAACTCAAACTGAGAGCCTTCATTTAACATAATCATTATTTTACTCCAGAAGTTCTCCATAGTTTAGAGGGCTAATTTCCATTTAATAAAGAATCAAAAAACACCTTGACATTAGAAGTTTAGGTCTTAAAATAAATACAGAGATATATCGTATATTGTAATTAATTTCTAATCTTAGAAATCGATTGTCCCAGCAATCAATTGATAGTAATCAGAAATGGACCATATCAAACAGGGGAAAAAATGTTCATTGGTATGCCCCATTGGTGCTGTTACTGATTTGAATTGAATGTGTGGATTATCCATCTTTTTTAATCTTTCCTGTCATTTCATTTGATTCACATTGGTCTACTAGCAAAGCATGGGGAGCCTTCCATCTATTCTGGGTGGTTCTATGGTGCCCTGTGGATATTTGTTCTGGTGTAAGGGTGTTGAAGTTTATGTTTGCATGGGAAGAAACCACTTTGAGGATTGCCCTTCGCCATGCCTGTGGAGATAAATATGAGGTGATGGTTGGTTTGGGTGACGGTGCATCTGTCTAAAGATGTATACTCCGATTGAAGTGTCGCACTATGTGATTGTGTGCGGAACCTCTGGTGTGTCCACAGGTGCTGGAACCATGTTATCCTCTGTCTGAACAGTGGACTCTGGAAGTGGAGGTGCTTGAGGTCTTTCAGCCTACCAGTGGCACCACTGTGCAATAACCTCGAATACAGAATCCCATTCTAACAGTATTGTCCATGACATGTCCTTCCCCTGAACTATAAAGACCTGTTTCACAATGCCTACCTTGCAGACACCGAATTGCTCTCTGTCAACCACCATCTTTTCGTCTCCATTTACGGAAGCTATTAATCCCTTTAACCCTCAGTCAGCAACTCTTTCAGTTGCAGACAATTTCTGCATTCCGCCACAAATCCAAACAGACGCACCTTACACCATCCTTCCCACTCCTTCTGACATCTTACCCAATGAGTCCCAAGAAAAAAATCGGCTATCAAGATGGGAACATCACATAACTCCTGACAACAAGAGGAAGTCTGTAGTTTGGAAACGACATGGTGTTCAGTGTTGTTATTTGATGATGTTATGGCATATTAAGGATTTTCATTTAACCTGTGTATAGCAGTGGATGTCACCATACACAGAGATGCACAAATTACGTGAACAATGCTCATCATTTTATTGAAACCATTTTCTCGTAACTCCGCCTCAACTAACACTGTAAAATTCCTCACTGAGATCATGTTTCTTAGATTCAAGGGATCAAGATCTTACTGGAGGATATCCTGACTTGAAAAGCCTTCATTGTGGCTCTTTTGCACATACAAAGTTGTAGCTGGAGGCAATAACAAGTCCAGGCAAGATCTCGGGAGGAAGTTCAAAATCTCAGCTGCATTCCAGGGAACAAATGACTTATATTGCTGTTACTGCAATGAGCCAGTAATACTACATCAAACTAATGTAGAAAGTAAAATTCACTAAATTGTTATTTATTTTTGCACCCATAGTGATCCAAAACCCACGTTCAGCATTTTGCTGCTGTCTGTGCCGCTGCATGTTGGTGCAAATGCTGTGACGTGAAACTTCCCCAATCCTGCCATTTCTTCCTGTTCACAAAGCTTCCGTGGTGATGCCGTTCACACCAAGTGTGTGTTCTTTCCTCGTCGCTTACTTTTTCCTCAAAACACATGACTACTTTCTTTCCAGGAAGCTAAAACTGTCCTGACATTTCAATATTAGGAGTAACAAGGGCATTTATCATTATTGTTTATGCTGCTGCTGGGTCATCACATTATGCCTTCTTGTTCTTATCGAGGCAGTTGGAGTCATTTTTAAACAGAGGAAAGAAAGGAAGATAGATTTCCTCATGCATATGTTTAAGAATCCTGTCATCATGTGCATCTAAATTATTGAAGCGCATATAGCTGAACCAATTTCAGATACTGCATGTCTTACGCTACATCAAGTTGTCATCTCAATGTTGTCAGTTTTCAAGCCGTTATTGTGCCTTTTTATATTTCTGACTGTTGTGTCACATACCTGTATATTGTCACTTGCAAGAGCAAGCCATTGGCAACACCCTGTTGTGTAAAATGATTCTATTTATTTGCTAACATGCTCCTTGACTGATATTTGACCTCGCTGAACAATGCCATTTCAAGCCTTTATTTACATTATTTTTCATTTTGTTTTCTTTTGTTCTCACATTTGCATGTCCAGTCTTTTTTTTTTTTTCTTTTGCATAATGTGCCTCTGGCATGTATTCGAGCTTATTAAAGCTAACCACAAATGTCAGTCTAATTGTTGTATTTATGTGATTGTCCAATTTTTTTTTTTTTTTTTTTGTAACTTGTGTACACAGCAAGTATATGGACAGCTATTTCCTCAAATACTGTAGGACTTGTATGAATCTTCCTCTGGCATCCATGACTCCAGTGTGGGTGTTTAATGTCAGTCGGAGTAGGTGGAAGCTCACCTTTCGCTCGCACTTACATCTATCTTAACCACTGTGTACTATCACGATAGATCTTTTACAGTATCTGCAGTTAAATATAGAAAGGATGTACAGTGTGTGCTATCCAGTTAAAATGTAAGTCATACAACACTGATGCCACGTTTAGTATTAATTTATACTTTGTACAATCATCTCTCAGATGAGTGTGTACTTATTCCAGGCTTACTGTTTCCATGAGAACATACTGTATACATGAATAGTTCATTTTAACAATACTTGATCATTTTAATGAGTCTTGTTACATATCAACTGCAAAGAGGAACAAAAATTTGTGATGCTACAGCTGATGTTTCTGTACACTTTCCTAATGTGCATACTTTATGTTCATCGTCCCTTTTCTATGACTTAAGTTGTTCATATTGAAGCTCAAGCTCTCATGCATCAGAAGCTCTGCCGTGCTCTGAGTCACGTGTATATACCTCTTGTATTTGCGACAGGTCCTGGAGAACTACAACAAAGGCAAAACAGCTTTGCTGTCTGCAGCCAAGATCATGGTCAGCCCGACAGAAGTGGACTTGAACCCTGAGAGTGTGTTCATGGCTGCATCTGCAACAGCCCAGCAGCCGATGCCTGTAACTCACCACCGCAGGAACAGTAGTGTTCGGTCAGTATTGAGCACCACTTTGGATGTGTTGTGGTCCAAAATATTCCGTTTCCCCTGTAACCTGTTGTAAGTAAACTAAAATAACTGGTATTCAAACTCATATTTTTACAAGGTGACAGGTTAAGGCTAAATTGTTTCACAAAACAATAACATTTCATTTTGCAAATGGTAGCAAATTTACATGTTGAATGAGAATTTAAATCCTTTGTTTTGATACTGAAAATTTCAGATTAAAACTTTTGAATTGTGGGGTAAAAAGCAGGTCTCCTTTAAGTCAAGTCATCTCTTGATCATCTTTTAGTTGTTTGCCCAACTTTGTCGTTCAACTGTTTCCAATGCAATTGACAGAACATACAGTGGTACCTCTACTTATGAACGTCTCTTAATATGAAATTGTCAAGTTATGAAACGCCTCAACAGGAAAATTTTTGCTTTTTGTTACGAAAGAAATTTCAAGATACAAAAGGTAAAAATACAGTATGGCCCGCTACTCGAAGCTTCGAGTTTCCTGAACGCAACATACTTATAGCTACTCTGCCATTGGCTATTACAGAGCATCATCCTGGCATCCCATTGACTCAAGAGGGACCTCTACCAAATGTGCCTGTGTGTATAGATAGATAAATATATGGCTATGCATCATCCTCGTCATTCACCTCTCGGGCCATGAGGTGTTTTGCATAAATGTGAATCACCCAGAAAAAAGTGTTCACCAGTCGGGCGATCGCTCACTATGCTGATGTTTGCCTCAGACATTTTCGAAGGATTGTTAAAAAAGCAGTTATTTACAAAACGCCAGGCAAAAATCACTTCTGAGAGAAAACATGGAGGAAAGAGGACAAAAAACGATGAGGATGCAGTTAAATGACCATCAGTTTTATTCTTTACTCTCTTCTTTGTTTTTTTACATTATGTACAACTCTCGTTTATTGTCCAATAATCTAATTGTAACATGTATTGGTTACATATTTTGATGCATTGTTATGCTTTAGGAAACTTTTATGTCTTAAGTTTGGGGGGCTTGGAACAAATTAGGGCATTTACATGGAAAATGCATCTCAATTTACAAAATTTTCTAGTTAAGAAATTTCTTCCAGAACCAATTAATTTCGCAAGTCGACGTACCACTGTAGTTGTGAAAGGCCTCACATCTGACAACGTATGTGGGAATAAAAATACAAATATTTTTTTAAAACAAAGTGGCTTCTTTGTGTCCTCAAAAGTCAACAGACTTTTGAGAAAAACACACATCTGTTGCCATAACCCGGATTTTAAATAGTTTCTGTAAGCACCATAAAACATATACAGTAACTACATTTCAGACCAGCATTCCAACTGCTACTAATTTCTGCTCTTGTTTTCTCAAACTTGTAATTTCTGTTTGTTTGGGTAACAAAAAAGACAAAAAACATTGTTACGGTAAGGAAAGCATGTGATCACTCACTCTACATAATGTGCACCATTCTCTCATGCACGCTTGCACACTGTCTGACCACAGTGCAGTGACCACGTACGGTAGTATTCAGTTCTCTCCACGCCCCCCTCCGGTTCAGTCCCTGTCCAAAGTCTGTGTTCTGATAGAAGTAGTTGATGTTACCTTTCCTGCTTTAGAAGCACCCACCAGGATGCTAACCTTCCACTTTCCCGTCAGTGTTTCTCCCTGGTACTGATTTAATTTTAAGTATGCAAACACGTCATATGTACAAATGTATTGGGACAATTTACCATGACACTAACAGAAAGTGAAAATAGAAATACACATAAAAATGTTTCTTCCCTTGCAGCTACATAAGCTTCCACTCTCCCGCACAAATTGTTGAAATGTCTCTCGGAGTTCCTGTTTATTCAGAAAAGCATGAGTGAGGGCCTGGCCCACAACATGTCCTTATTCATCTTGGTCACTCAAAGGGACTTTGCTGGAAGCATGGAAAGGTCCTAACTTCCTCAAGTACGCTGTAGCATTTGAAATTCGTGGTTAGTTGGGCTTGCCCCACCCGTACTTGACCAAGAGGTTTGTCCCAAGACCTTTGTCCATATTTTGGATGTTTTACACACAAACCATTGCCCATTTTCCCTTCTGTAAGCCCTCCCTAGTCGAGTTGAGATTTTATTCATTGCAATCTCGCCATGTGAGTCCTGCTTCCCTGTCACTCCTGTCCTTTCTCGTCCTCTCCTCTAGTTCCTGTGCCCAGTCTGAAATATCTCTGGATGGTTTCTCTGAGTGTCCTCCTCCTCCAGTACCTGTAGTGTTACGCGGAGCACGGGAGCGCCTGACTGTGGAGCTTAGGGACCGCAAAGCTCCATTAGCTGTCATGGAAAGCCTATCAGACGCTGAATCTGTCTACAGCCTGGATTCCAGGCGCTCCTCTGCTGCGCTTAGAGGTTCTCCAATGCTTAGTAGCCTACCCTTCCCTTTGGATGCGCCGATTCCTGAAGAGAATCCATCTCTCAGCTCTCGCACTGAGCTGCTGGCTGCTGACTGCCTCTGCCAGGCCACACCAGAACACCTGGGTGAGATTGGGCCTTTCTTCACGCCATTGGACCCTGAATCTAATCCGGAGTACTCCGTGCAGCTTTCCCCTGCCACACCTCAATACAGTGGACATTATTCCCCTCAGCCTTTCAACGCAGAGCCCAACGTCTACTCTGAAATTGACCCTGATGTGCAACAGATTCCGGGCGTCTACAGTCCAGGTAGCACTCCCGACGCTCCCCGGAGTCCGCAAATTGCTTCTAGAGCAATGGATGAAGATGAAGACAAGTGGGAGTTTAGCACGGAGACTGGACGGGAAACTTCCCCGCCGCCCACCCAGCTGTCAAATGGAAACCCCAGCCGAACGGTGCTGGAATTTGCCCAGTACTTGGACTCTCTATTTAGACTAGATGGCAGCAGCTCACCTCCAATGGATCTGTCTGATGGGGAGTCGGAGTCAGGACGCGGCTCACTTGGCCACGTCGAGTGTTTGGGAGATGAACCAGATGACAAGCAGCTTCTGGCCAGGGCAACACTGGAGCCGAACCTGGTCCCCAAGCCACCGCGCACTTTTGCCGGATCTGCTGACCCGTCTTCTGGCATCTCCTTGTCACCTTCCTTCCCCCTCTCATCATCTGAGGAACTCAATGACCTTTCACCTGGTGAGGGTGCCCCACCTGCCAATGACTCACTACGAACATCTCTCCCTATTCACTGTTCTGAGGAGAACACTCTGTCCTCTATGGTGTAGTCCACTTCAAACAACTGTATACTCCAAATGAAGGACGCAGTCATCCCAGATTAAAAAAAAATAAAACAACAAAACAAAAGAAACATATCACACTATGTGCATGCGATGGAATGTAGTCACTCATCAGAGACCTAAGAGACAAACCTTGACTTGCCAATTCACAAATAATTTCCATTCTTCAGGTGTCCTCCCCCACTTTAATGACATTTTCGCACTATTGCAACGATTACAAAGAAGATACCTCTCTGCATGCCAGGGGGCTGTGCTGCTTTTGGGTGGAAATAAACAACTGTAGCTTCACCAATACCGTTCCGAAACAATGTCGTGATACATTTCAGCATATGTTCATCCCCTGACTTAACTCAAGGAAGGAGAGAGTCGTTAATTCAGCAGGGATTCAAAAGCTAACACTGTAGAAGAAGCTAATTTGCATCGGCACGTCATCTAGGATTGACGTGCTCTACTACTTCCTGCACCCTCAGCAGCATATTTTCTTCCTGCTCTTTATTTGTCATTGTTCATTCAGGAATGTGAAGATGGACGTATATGTCAGTCAGTAGAAGTGTGAAGACGTGACACAATGTTCCTCAGGTCTACCTATACAGAGTTGGTGTCGAGGAAGAGATGGTGTGTGTGTTTGTGTGTGTGTGTGTGTGTGTGTGTCAGTATCTTCGTGCGTGCGTGTGCATACACACACGCAAACGACATGCACATTCCTTGAGCCGCTGACCCGGGCTCCGTGAGTTACCATGACAACCATTTCTTCACCATGGTTACTACAGCCCCACTCCTACTTCTTGTTCGTTTACCCCCCCTCCCCACCCATCTCCACACACACTTTTTTCCCCTACTCTATATCCCCTCTGTTCACTCGAAATTAACTACAGTATCACAAACACACTATTGACATGTAATTGTGTAAACTTTGCAAAACTATCAATTTGCTGTCGTTTTCAGCATGCATCACACTGATATTAGACTAAAAAAATGCTGCATCAACAAAGTCGGCAGGCTTTCATCAAGTAAAACAAAATTTAAAGGGGGAGTTTGTGGTTGTAAAAGAAAAAAACATTTTTTGGTCATATTTCTGTGACCTGACAGTCAAAAATAATTCAAATGAATATTTGGCCCCATCTTATGCCTCTAATTTTGTTGTAACAATTATTTTGAAACCCACAGCGCCTTGACAAGTATAACTTAGGAGAGACTGTCCAGTATAGAAAGCGTGACTGAGACTGAGGGGTGTTGCCTGTGTTGCTTGGCCGGCTTTACTTACTTCCCGTGAACAACAGAAGTGAAAACGAAGAAATTGCCATGCTAGCCATGTAGCATGTGTGGCTAACATCGGCTCGTGCATGTTCAAGTCAAACTCGAGAGGCGGAGAGTGAAATATGGCGACGAGCGATTTAGAAAATTCACTCTGATGCCCGTGTACTGTTCAGTGAGGTGTGTTCGGAGAGGCAGAGTGCGCTCTGATGCCATTAAGTGACGAGCACAGCCAGCAACGGTGCACAATGTCCCCAGTCGGAGCGTCAAGTGCATACACCAAACTTAACTTCTGTACAATAGAACCTGGAAGTTCAAACAAATCATTTAAGTATGCCAGTCAACCCTCGATTTGTTTGGAGTTTTTAAGCAAAGCTTCCCTTTGATAATAATTGGAACAGTGGGGGGGATGAGCTCACACGATCTTAAACCTTAAAGTGTCCTATTGTCCTCGTTTTAGTCTTCGGGTTACTTTAGCTGATGTTTGTATCGGTTGATCATTATTAAAACAGCTGTTCCCATTGTACTATGACCCCTGCATAGTTCCAGCAAGGCAAACAGACATTTTCAATCATAGCATTTATTTGAAAAACATATTTTCAGATTGAATCCATACTTCAGAGGACTTCTTGAATCGCCAAGTTATTAAAGGAAGCCATAGCAAAATACCCAAATGTACCTTACCCACACTCAACAAAAATAAAATATTGGCGTAAGCTATTGTGTCTTGTTGGTTTGTCAAAATTCACAATTGGAAGACATTTACACAGCATGGATGAAGTGTATTTTTTTTTTCAAGATAAGTAAAGCCGTTCTTTTGTGAATTCAATGACAGGATAAGACTTTATAAGGGTTTTTGGTTTTGTAGGTATCCATTTCAGCATGTACTGTGCCGACAGCTATTATAGGCACCAGCTCACCCAGGCCCCTAATGAGAATAAGCGATTTTGAAAATGGTTGGATGGATAATTTGCTTGGTTTAGTCACTGATGTCGCTGTTGTGGTTCTCGAGCCTGACATCAGGGGTCTATATTTCATTGAATGTTAATGTGAAAGATTTTCTGTCTCTAATTACATGCTGCGATTGACTGGCGACCAGTCCAGATCCCTAATGGACTAATTTGCCTTTCATCCAAACTCAGCGAGGAAAGACCCGAGTTCCATCGCCTGTACGGATTCAGCCCACTACGAATGTGTAGCTGATTTGGCGTAAATGGAGAACTTTAGATATAACAGATGCTGATTTACTGAAGGTGTTTCCAGCACAATAACCTGAGTTTCGTCTGACTTTCATCTCCAACTTTGTTTTTGTGAGTCCACGAGTTTCTGTGTTAGTTCCCCGAATGCAGATGACTGCAAAGTGTAATCAGCGGGAGGATGTCGCAGCTCTCAATTTACCCAGCTGATGAAATTTGTCTTTGGTAAAATGGATTCAAAGGTTTATTTTTTGTGACAGGTAATCAGTAACATTAATTTAGGTCTTATTTTGGGAGGAGGGGAGAAGTCACATGCTCTATTTTTACTCCCAAGTTCTCCGGCTCTGTTCGGGGGCAGCTAGAAAGAATTTCAAGGGTGACAGTAAAAATATTTTAAATGCAAATAACTTGCAGGAGGATGATTCACAGCACTTCACTGTTTCCACATTTTACGTTACAGCCACATTCCAAAAGAGGGTCGATTCATTTATTTTCCTCAAAATTCCACACACAACACCTCATAATGCCAATATTGAAGAAATTGTTTTATTTTTTATTTTCTTTTATTTTTTATTTAAGCATCCCGGTGATCCAGTAGTGGTTAGCGTTTTGACCTCACAGTGCAGAGGTACCGGGTTCGATTCCAGCTCCGGCCTCCCTGTGTGGAGTTTGCATGTTCTACCCGGGCCTGTGTGGGTTTTCTCTGGGTACTCCGGTTTCCTCCCACATTCCAAAAACATGCATGGCAAGCTGATTGAACACTCCAAATTGTCCCGAGGTGTGAGTGTGAGCGCGGATGGTTGTTTGTCTCTGTGTGCCCTGCGATTGGCTGGCGACCAGTTCAGGGTGTCCCCCCACCTACTGCCCGAAGACAGCTGGGATAGGCTCCAGCACCACCCGCGACCCCTGTGAGGATGGATCTTTAATTTAATTATTATTAATTTTTTTTGCTAATTTGTTAAAAACAAAAAACTAAGGCGACATTCACAATGCAAGGTGTGATGCCCAATTTGGGTTTTTTGGTGAAATGTAATCTTTTTATCTACTGGTTGACATTCCAAAAATAATTGATACTTCGAATGTGAACACAACCCTGTGACGTGACACACAAAAAAAAATAAATAAAATAAGCCACCTTGCGCACTGTTTACAGAAGTAATTAATGTCCCACGTGTAGGGGCTCAATCTCCTCATTTAATGGAAGCGTCTACTAAAGATGATGTCACGTCATTGCCACATGTAATAATAACGTACCAGTCATAACGTCTGGCTGAATTTCTACTGTCGCTATAAACGTCCAAGTTATGCTTCATATTTCAAGTGGTATTAACTCATGCCGAGAATGTAAAGGGATTGTCAAATCTTTGCTTCAGACCAGGTAAACCTATTGGTCAAGGCAGCCCTGCCAATGAATTCAATCTTTGCCTCATCAGACCCGAGGATTTTCTTTTTCGTGGTCAGAGAGTCCATCGGGTGCCTTTTTTCCAAACTCCAGGTGGGCTGCCACATGCTGTTTACGAAGGACAGGATTCTGTCTGGCCATTTTACCGTGATGGTCTAATTGGTGGAGTGCTGCAGAGATGGTTGTCCTTTTGGAAAGTTCTCCTTTCTCCGCAGAGGACCCTTCAAACTCTGGTAGAGTGACCATTGAGGTCTTGGTCACCTCCCTGACTAATTTTAGACAAACAGGCAGCCAGCTCTATGGAGAGACCTGCTGGTCCTGATCTCCTTCCATTTACAGATAATGGAGGCTACTGTGCTCGTTGGAACCTTCAAGGCAGAAGTTTTTTTTCCATACACTTCCCCAGATTTGTCCCTCGAGACAATCCTGTCTCGGGGGTCGACAGACAATTCCTTTGACTTCATGCTTGCTTTGTGCTTTGACATGTCACCTGTGGGACCTTAAATAGAGAGGTGTGTGCCTTTCCAAATCATGTCCCATCAACTGATACCACAGGTGGATTCCTATTAGGCTTTAGGAACCTCTCAAGGATGATCGGTGGACACACGATACCCCTGAGCTCAATTTTTCTTCCCGTGCTTGCGTGAGTTTTCTCCGAGTCCTCCGGTGTTTTGCCACATTCCAAACGCATGCGTGGTAGGGCGATTGAAGACTCAAAATTGTGCAGTCTATCTTTAGCCCGGAGTCAGGTGGGAGAGACTCCTGCTCCCCGACTTGGCTGCAGTGCGCCTTGATCTCTGCCTTTCTGTGTGATTTATTTTATTTATTTTTTTTGGTCTTAGTGTGGCTTCGGATAGGATTGTCTGAGAGGTGGAGTACAGTCACGATCGGACAGCTGGTTGAAAATCCTGCGATCAAGCGTGTGATCATACGGCGAACAACAGGCTTTGCAAATGTTAAATGAATGGCGACTTCGAGACGTCTTTCAGCAGCTGTCCTCTAAATTGAATTGTTGAGAAGAGTGATGAGCTATTTCTTTGTGTGTCTACAGAGGAGAACACCTTCTCTCCTCACCCGCTGTTCGTTGTGCTTTCAAAAAGTCAATTTTTCTGAAATGGAGAAAGCCAGGCTCATTTTAAGATTGATGGCCATGGATCTTTGAAATCTCATTAAAGATAGTGAATGGATTCTGAGGGCCCCGGGGGCACAAAAAATGTTGTAGCTATAAAATAGCCCTACACCACCTACCCTCACAAAACATTCAAGTTAAAAAAAATATATACAAAAAAAAATAGAATTGTGAAGTTTATTTCTCACAGAAGCTCCGTTGAAAGTAACCCAAGTTCATACATGTTTCTTCTTATTTTAAAAATAAATATTGCAACATTTTCAGTCATCCCCCGCCTAAAACAAATCATAGAACATCATAGCATTAAACCTCGTGGATATCTATGATTTATGCTGGGTATATTTTATTTCATTTTTTCTTTCCAGGTGGGGGCGGCCCGATGGTTGACTGGTTAGCATGTTGGCCTCACAGTGCAGAGGTGCAGGGTTCGATTCCGGCTCTGGCCTCCCTGTGTGGAGTTTGCATGTTCTCTGTGTGCCTGGGTGGGTTTTCTCCGGGTATTCCGGTTTTCTCCCACATTCCAAAACATGTGTGGCAGGTTAATGGAAATTGTCTCGATGTGTGAGTGTGACCTCAAATAGTTGCTCATCTCTTTGTGCCCTGTGATTGGCTGGCCACAGTTCAGGTTGTCCCCCACCTACTGCCCGAAGACAGCCGGGATAGGCTCCAGCATGCTCCGCGACCCTTGTGAGGATAAGCGGATCACAAATTTGTCAATACGTGTGACTACTTGATTATTCAATGAAATCATGGATAGGATTACGATTCGATTCAGAAAAGACACATGATGGGTTGGGCGGGCCTTCCATAGACCCACTTAATTGTACACAAGCAATTAAGAAGTCACAATGCAAATGTCCCCTTGAACATTTTGCAATTGTTTTAAAACAGCGGATTTAGATCTACAATGGAAAAAAAAAAAGTCGGCCGTTACAAACCAAGCCGACGGTCAACCAGCGTGGTGGTGTTGTCTTGTTATCATGGACAAAGTAGTCTAAAATTTTTGTCAGAATAGCCTCTTTGCGGTAACCTCTGGCTGACTGTTGCTTCCAGCTGAGATTTAATTGCAAGGAGCGGTTCATATGAGGAACTAATAACCAGATCATGAGGCTTTGGACAAAGGATGCTTTGTCGCATTTGTCTCAAGAAATGACTTTGAACAAAGCTTGTTGTCTGGATGGATGTGAAATGAATCCTTTTTAGCAACGTTTCAAACATGTTGCCCTTGACAGGAGAAGATGTCATCTTCTTCAGTCTTTAATGCCACTCATATTATCTTTTTAGATGTTTGCCCCTGAGAGTTAATGAGGAAACAATCGACTGTACGGCACTAATTTGTTTTGCCTAGTGTGCCTTGGTCCTTGCATCTACCGTAGTTATTTCTTTGCCTTTCTCCAAAATTCATTCATTCATTCATTCATGTTTTCTTTAAAGCAAGGGACATGTGCTTTTCCTTTGCAGTAAGCGTGATTATTTTATTTTTTTTAATCCTCTCTCGCACTCTCCAACGATATAATTATTTTTTGGTTGTAAACCTTAATGTTGTCCCTCTGAAGACTACAGCGTGTCAGTGGATGTGTGTGTGTGTGTGTGTGTGTGTGTGTGTGTGTGTGTGTGTGTGTGTGTGTGTGTGTGTGTGTGTGTGTGTGTGTGTGTGTGTGTGTGTGTGTGTGTGTGTGCGTGCTTGAGCGTGTGCATCTGCGCACGAACTGCATGTGAGCATTTGGGATTAGCAGGCTCATGTGTGCCGATTCCAACAAGTAGCAAACATTTCTGTCATGAGTTTGTTGTCTTATTGCGAGCAGGAGGAATATAAATAAATGCTTTGTTTGGTTATGTGTTGCTCGGCACGAGCGCAATTGAAATGCGAGCGAGTACTCTTGAGAACAGTCCTCGAATAGCAGAGCGCTAACAATAAATATCGCTGTCCAACGACAAAGCGAAAACCGCTGGAGGAAGTGACGCCTCCGCCTCGAAATGTTTATAGTCGTCCCTCGCTGTATCGCGATTCACTTTTTGCGGGTTCCGTGCGTTGAAGGTTTTTTTTTTTTAATTGTACAATCACCAATTTTTCAATGTATTGTGAGATTTTGTGGTGATTTTCTTTCTGCGCCGACTACTTTGGTCGACTCACGCCGCAATAAGCACGAGCCAGGAGGAAGAACTACTTTCACACTGAATAAAAGAAGCTAAATAGCAACGTGTCTCTTGCTTAAGTTACTCAGCTGCATGCCTCCGACAACGCTAATTGAACTTGGCCTGCAACCACTTGTTAGAATGAATTGTATTCCATAAGGAGTGGTTTGGATCAAGGGGAGATGGAACCAACCGCTGGTACTCTTTCAATGAACAGAATTATTGAGCAAAAATAATAATAATAATAATAATAATACGGTAAAAACAACCATATTTTTGTCTACCTGACAACAGCCTCAACTGACGCCGTCACTCTGTACACAGCGTGGCTAAAGCTAAAGCCAGTAAATTGCCAGACTTTTGTACGTCCTTCATTGCTGACGTCCACGTCACTCACCAGGCTAAGTCCGCCTTTTAAAGGCAGGTACCGTAGATATGAACCGTAGTATGAGTAGGTCAACGCAACAGTTTTGAGCTAAACCAACGTACGAGTGGTACAGTGGTGAATTCAGAAGAGCATTATGAAGATTTGTGACTTTGGTTGAGGGTTGACAATAAACCTACGCGTCACGGCCAAATCCCGAGTAATCCAATCGTGTTTTTCGTCTGGGACGGCAGTTAATCCTCCCCCAAAACCGAGAATGTTTTCAAGCGTGCAGCTGCAGAAAGACACTGAGAGGTTTAGCGGGATATTTGCGCGTCAGAAGATGAAATGCAAGATGATCATTATACTGTTTTGCTGGCAAATCTTGCCATCGACCACTGAAAGAGAGTCCCCGCCATCCTGAGGGTTTAGATCTTCCCCGTGTGTGTTTTTGCAGCGGGGCGCCATGCTTGTCGCGAAGGCGGTGGTGGAGGAGCTTACAAATTTAGACTTCTTTTAAGTGTCTCGTTGTCGCTGAAGTGTGTGCAAAGCGGCACTTTTATGAGCTCGCAGCTCCCACCAGAGGAGGCGGCGGCGGCGGCGTCAGAAGGGTACGCAGAGTTAGTCGATGGCTTCGGGGGAACATTGGGGAGCATAAAATAACACGCAGGCGCTTTGTAGCTTCTCTAAAACTATTCATTTTGTCTAAATTGAATTTGAATAACGCGTGTATACCTCTGAGAGAAGATTGGTGATATATATATAAATTTCACACACCTCAAAAAGAAGCCAACGTGAAAGAAGCAATCGTGAAAGCAGAATTGGCCTCTGCACCATGTCGACGATCGCCGGCACAAGGTAAAGGTAAACATCATGAGCTAATTTAATATCGCTTACCCGCAAGTTGTCAAGGACAGACACAGCCGCCGGTGCACTCTCAATTGCTTTATTGAACAAAAGAAATGGGTTATAAGCACATTCATCAGGTTCTGTAGACCACAGCTGACGCCGAGTCAGTCAACACGCTGACATGCTAACAGCTAGCCAGATAACAAGCCCGGCTGATCACCTGAGCCAACAACAGCCGAATGACACTTTCCTTTCAAAGCCACACATCCTCAGAGTTATATATAGAAGAACGTGAGGATGATGTAGAATGTGAGGATTTCGACCCCTCATGGACAAAATTACATTAGCGCCTGACATTGTTTTCAATTGAATTGTACGATGGTATTCGCGCTTATTGTGTAGCTGCAGGAAGTAGTTGGCAGTTAGTACTGATATGATTTTAAATGTATTTTTTTTTCCTGTTCCTGCTTAGCATTACTTTCCATCACTGGACTGAATGGGAACCAAACTCGAACCTTAAAATCAAGTTCCAGACTAAACTAATTTTTTTCCAATGCGTTCCATCATTTCCAAAAATTGACAAACACATGCGCAGTACAAGCCTCGAAATAATTACAATGATTTTTTTTTGTTTTCTAACAAGGATCCACATCTTGAATCAAATGTAATATTCTCCACACTCATCTACCTGTCTAAAGTCTCATTTTACTCCATCGCCAAAGATTGTCCAAGTCCACTAAAAACTTCCAGTGACGTAAACGAATCCAGTTATGAACACTTAACAACGTACCGGCATTTGCGATAAAAAAAGCGACACAGCCCACCGCTCTGGTTGAACGCTTGGGATTGTGGGATATATTCTAATTTTATCACAAGGGTCGAATCCCTCGATTGTACTTGTCCACTGTTGAAAAGGGACTTTAAGGGTCACCTTAACTATATAAATGTCATGATCAAAAGCGGTGCTCTTGCTCCCGTGTGTCAAATAGGGGATAAGAAAAACTCCCACAAAAAAATATATAATATATATATAATATATATAATTTTTATATTTTATTTTTTTAATGACAGTGCCAGCGGCAAAAGCATCCAGTCACTGCAATCCTCACCCACCGGACTCCACATTCTCTCACCGCACCAGTTGAGGCCAGATGATCCAGATTTTGCTGGTTTTTAATTAAATGGAAGGTCAACTCTAATCGCTCTCGACTTCAGGGAGCGACTGCTGTCTGTGTGGCAGAAGGGCGACACCCAGTTATTAATTTCGTACAGCATGGGCGTAGTGGTGGGCACTGGGGGTTCCATTGATTAAAAAAAGTGATGGACTTTGGGGAATTTTGCGCTATGGCAACCGCAATAAAACTTTGCGGAAATTCAACCATCGCGCGATCATGGAACGTATCGCCTAAGAAAAGTCAGGCAACACTGTATTAACTGTGTTTTTAATTCCTCTTCAAGTTTTCATTCAAGTTGTTCATTTCCATGTCATGGTTTGAAGTCAAACAGATAAAAAGAGAAAGTAACTGCCCGGTACACAATGTAAAATACCGTCTCATGCGCAATTTATGATCATGTCTTATCAATGAAGTCACACATCTGCAGTGTGCTTTTTTTATCGTTGACGGTCATTTATCGGCCATGTCCTTTCCGTGCTGCGGGTTCTACATTTCCCCCTTTCTCCCTTTCGGTGATCTATCATTAACGTGAGCCGCCACCGCGAGGCCAGGAAGTCAATTGGAACGGATGGATTTTGGATCGCTGCTGTCATTTCTCCCTCTCGTGTTGGCCGGCATCACATAACCAAGCTCGTCTCAGATGATGGACGCCTTTGCGCTCGAGCCCTTTGTAAAAACAAAAACAGGCGGCGCCCGATGCTCTGGGGGGGGGGCAAGGGTAGGGTGTCAAATCGAGTGGACGGTCACCTGCCCTTCGAGCGTTTTCCCTGACGGCAGTTCTAACCTTTCAAGATCTTCGTCAAAACAGGGTAAGTCGAGCTGATTTTCAAGCCATCGCCGCTCAATCGGATCCCTGTTTGATACTCGCTCAGCAAAGAGTGCCTTTCATTTCGCCGCCCCTGTTCTCTTCGCAGAGGCACTGACAAATGAGGCCTTGTCGCTCTCTTTTCTTTCCCCCCCCCCTCTCCAAAGGGAAGAATAATCGAGCTTTGATCCGAGTCAAACAACTCAACCAGGATTTCGATTTAGCAATGTCAAAACAAAGCACCTTTTTTTTGCCATGGATTCCTCGGGCGACCGTCTTGTGCGCTGTGCTTTCTCTCTCTCCGTCTCAGGTGCAAGTGCAACCTGCACGCCAACAGCTGCGTGTTTGACAAGGGCAAGCTGGGCTGCGAGTGTGAGCACAACACCACGGGGCCCGACTGCAGCCGCTGCAAGAGGCACTACCACGGCCGAACCTGGAGCGTGGGTTCCTACCTCCCGATACCCAAAGGAACCGCCAATATATGTAAGTGCATTGCCATCCTTCACCATGGATACTGGTCTGGTTACAGCGAGCAGCTGTTCCTGGCGTCGCCATGGCGATGTTTGTGGAAAGCGAAACCATCTGATCTGGGTCTCAGATCCCCCAGCTTAGTCATCCTTGTTGTTGTCGTACTGAGTCACGCCCAATATGGGCCCTCTCGTCATGTCCAAGCAACCCTGCGCCTCACCCCCTACTGGGTCGCGGCGACGCCAACGAGCATCCGCCGCGCAAATCAACTGGTGGCTGGGCATGAAACCAAATGAAAGGGCCAAAGTGGCTCAGTTATGAGAACTTTTCTGATGGATATGTTGCGGTTTGGGCTTGAAGTTTTTCAGTCAAGTTTGGAAAAGCTATTCCAAATGCTCCTGGTAGCGCTCCAGCTACTTCACAACATCTTGACATGAACAAGGACGACTGTACATACATAGTGATCTGTCTATCGCGTAGCCCTTTCACCTAGAGCTGGTGGCATAGCTAGTTCAGAGGCAAAATTAGCACCGGTTCTTGGATCTGTGTGCTTTTTGTAGCCCACAAAACCGGGGCGGGACTAGCATCAAGAACCCTCGTTCCAAGCTACTTTGTAAACAAAAGATGCCTATGGCGATGTATGGATTTTATATTGATGATGGAATGACCCGCTAGCTCTCGGCAGCCGTGCGACTCCGAAGGATCAAATCCACAAAGATGAACTGCGGCCGCATTTTGCTCCGTTATTCTTATTCACAAAGGACATGGCGCTCATGACAGATTAGCGCAAACAGTTTTCGCCTGGTTTTTTCCCTGATTGAGTCGAGCCAATTTCACCCCTGCTTTTTTTCTAGCCGCTATTTGCGTCAGTCAAACTGCATGTATCGCTGTTAGCCTTAGTGAATGAAGTACACGTTTATCAATTTGGCAAATTTCTCCAACAAATATATGCATATTAGCTCATCTAAATACGCGCAAATACCACAGGCGCACCGAGACGCTTTCTGCTTGGTATCTCAGTTTGTGACTCATGTCACCATCTGTGCGTCCTTTGTGGATTAGATGCTATCTGTTTGCTCCTTTTTACCGCTTAACACAGCGCAAAAGCCTTCACTGAATTTGGCCGTGAGAATTTGATCTCATCTAAACTTGGAAGCGAAACAGTTTCAGACCTGGATTGGAGACCAATTTCACCGTCGAGAGTCCACTTGAAACGCTGCCCGTGCGCGGGCAGAAGGTGCTCTTTGTCGTGATCCACGTGATGATCTTGGATGGGAGTTGAGTCACATTCATCAAATCCCAAATCTCATTGCCTCTATAAATCTCATCCCGTCACTCAGGGATGCGCTGCGGGTGGGGACAGGCGGGCTTGGCCAGATGGTGGAAAAGGATCCGGCCCGCTGCTCATGTGTTCACACTGACTCAGCCTTTGCCGTCGTGACACTCGTGGCGATGCGAGACGCGCCGTTTGATCGCTCGTATCGCATTCCTCAAATCGATTCTGCGATTTTGTGTCAGGAAACGCGAGCGCTGTCGTCTTCGGCGGTTTCTTCTGGAGGATATCGCATGTCTTTGTTGTTGTTCTACATGCGACATCATGCGATGCAGCGGCGGAAATCCGAGGAGATATTGCCGGGTTCACCTTGCACCCGCTGCGCCGTGGATTGACAGGCCGTTATTAAAAAAAAAAAAAAAAAATCGGAACGCATGGCCGCATCTGTAGTGAAGTGATGAAGCCCGGATGTCGTTGCTTCAAAAGCAATATTAGTGCTTATTTGGCAGCCGCGTAAAATGCAATAATGTCACACATGGAAGTGACGAAACAAAATTGTCCCCCCCCCCCCCCCCGCCTGAGGTGCCGAATGAATTTATTTTTGTCTTGGATTATTCCTATTCCCCGCGCCTTAACCCATTAGTGTTTCTGACGGCAATATTAAACATATCGCGGCCTCGTATGAAGACAAATATGCTGAGCGGGCAGAATGTAATTAGGCCTTAATAGCTCTCATCTGTCATTAGGGTCTTCCTCTTTAATCACGGCGAGTGTTCGTCAGGCAGGTGGGAACGCAATGAGCGTTCTTACATTCAGGTATTAGAACGTACGCGACTTTTCCATTTCAAGGGGGCATTTTTTCAGAAAAAGTCACTTTTTAATTGAACGAGAACCACTTTCCACGAAATGAACTCGACATGTTTTACAAACCAAACTGAAACGTTGCTCTTGCGTTCTTTCCTCAGGTATTCCCAGCAGTCACGGACCTGCGCGTAAGTCGACCATTTTCTTCTCCATCCGCATGACTGCGACTGCCCCCCCCACCGATCATTTGTGATGCCAGTTACGTCGGCATGCCGAATGCGCTTCCTTCCTGTCACGCTTGTTATTTTTGACATGGTGCAAAAGTTTATCTTGTCAGGCCACTCAGCCGGAATCACATTTTAATGTTTTGCTTGATGAGGGGATAGCAAGAGGACAGCTAGCGACATTAGCATCTTGTTGACGCAGTGCAATGCACAACTGGCGGCAAGTTGATATGAGTACTGTTTTCTTCACGACGAAGTTGTATTTCCTGTTCACTGTTCACCGTCCCATTTTTCCTCATTGCTATCGCTTCTACACTTTTGGGGCCTGCGGCACAAAAAAAGAACCCCGATAAAAATGGATTCAGCGGTGCCTTGAGATTCAGGTCTAATTCATTTCTTGATGATACTTGGAACGCAAAACGCTCATATCTCACATCATTTTTATGCCCGTACTGTATTAAGACCGTGACTTTTCTAAAGAAAAGGTGTCCACGCCTGTGGTTGTTTTCAACACTCAATGCGTTTATGTTTGGTTCAACATTACATTTTATTATGACTGAGAGTGGAAGGAAAGAATTGAAGCCTTTTTTTGTTTTGTGGAATCATTCAGAATCTGACAAACTGCCGCTTGGTGTGAAGCGAACGGAGCCCAATTCATTGCCGGCATGCGGGCTCATATCTCAAATTTTTACTCTCAACTCAAAGCGCAAAAAAAAAAATCGTAACGTGACAAACGCTTACATTGAGTCACTTGTATGTCAAGTTTCTTCTATACGCTATCGTTCAAGAAAAACACGTTCTGTTTCCAAATGCTACGATAGCAATCGTGTTTGAATTTTGAGGTTCCACTGCACATGGGGGAGTCCTTGGTTTACAGATGATCAATAGATTATGGAATATATCATCACATGGTACCGCTGTACTTGCTACTTTATATTTGATCGTTTCGTATATTTTTTTGGGGGGGGCAAGAATAATTATCATACAAATATTTACTGTAAATCTGACTTAACTGCTATGTTAACATGTTATTGATTGACTGGCAATTTCCGACAAATTCATCTTACACCGCCAGCATGGAAACGAAACTCCCTAGTAAACCAAGGACCTCAACTGTTTCCTGTTTGTATGAACAAAATATAACAAAAAAACGACATTAAAACCATTTTGGGCTTAAAGAAGCTCCGTCTGCAAGGTGAGCTCATCAAACAAGTAGAAAATAGCATGCTAGCATCTGGAATGGTTCAGATGGTCTATCACCAGGTAGGGCAAAAACAAAAAAGTAAATCATTTCTGCCTCGCAGACAAGAGCACGGACTAATATTTGCCCACAGCCAGAGAAGAAAAAGTCTTTTTTTTTTTTTTGTATTTTTTCTTAAGGATGTGGCTCCTAACCCGCCTTCACCACCGTGCATGCTGATGCCTGAAGGTGACTCTTTGGTAGCGGGTGACAAAGCTGCTGCCACGTGTAAATGTCTCCAACGTTGTCATCCATCGAGAATGCATAAACGGACGTCACAAAATGACATCATGCTCCTCCAACGACGCTATGCAAATGTCCTTGATTCATGTTCATGGGAACACGCATGCATGCTGTCCCTGTGTTTCAATTGGCATGACCATTGTGACTCTCCGGAGTGGTGTGTAACATTTCCCTCGTCTTTACGCAGATCGAGCAAACGCGTCATCGCTTGGCGTCGCAAATCGTAACCAAGGTAGGCTTAGAGGCTTTGTGACTTCAGCATGCCGATGAAAAAAAAAAAAAAAAAAAGCAACGCCCCCTTGCCTGTAACACCGCCATTTTACGCCTTTCTCTGAGGGCGGAAAATTACCAGATCAACGTCACGGTGCCCTTATTCTCCAAATGGGACCGACTTCGAAAGGGTGGCCTGGCAATTTTCTGCTTTCGAAGGTACTGTCAGACCAGGATTGTGAGGTCGACTTCCCCCTCATAGTTCAAAAATAAGGTTTCAAGCTTGGTTTAAGATTTCAAACATGGGTGAGTGTTTAAAGTATGTTTTCAAGACCGGTATAAGATCTTAAGCATAGGTTACGGTTTCAAATTAGGGTTCAAAGCCATGGTTAGGGTTTCAAGCCAGGGTTAAGGTTTTAAACATGGGTTTGGCTTTCACAGTAGGGATTTAGGGCTGGGTAAAAGCTTCCAACCAGGGTTAGGTGTTTCAAAGTAGGGTGTCAAACCAGGATTAAAGTTTTAAACATGATGTATTAGCGTTTCAAATTGGGATTTCGAGTCAGGGTTTCAAAATAGGGTTTTGAGCCAAGTTTCAGGTTTTAAACGTTGGTTAGTGTTTCAAATTATGGTTTCACACCATGGTTCGGGTTTCAAAGTCAGGCTTCAAGGCTTTTTAGTTGAAGGATTTAATTATGAGTCAGGGTTTCAAACATGGTTAAGATTTCAACAAGGATGAGGGTTTCAAATTAGAGTTTCAAAGCAGAGTTGTGGCTTCAAGCCAGATTTTGAGTCCCAAATGTGGCTTTCAAGCCAGGCCCAGAATTTTAAATGAGGTCTAGGCTTTCAAATGAAGGTTTCACACCAGATTTTCAAGTTAAGGTTTCAAGCCATAGTTAGCGTCTCAAAATGTGGTTTCTAGCCAGTGTTAGGGTTTCTAATTGGAGCTGGAATTTGAAACCCTTCATTCTTGTTGAAAGCTTAACCATAATTGAACCCCTAACTCAGGGGTGTCAAACTCATTTTTGTCGCGGGTCAGGTTATAATTACCGTTTCATTTGGAGGGCCGTTATGACTGAAACTATTCAAAGAAGTCAAGAATAACGTTTTATTCAATTATTGTAACTCTAATGAGCCGTTTGGTAACAAGAAAATGCTTACAATATGTCACTGATTTATTACATATGAAAATCATGAAAGTTGACATCTTTGATTTGCTTTTGCGGGCCATTTAAAATGATCTGGCAGGCCACATCTGGCCCCCGGGCCTTGGGTTTGACACCAGTGCCCTAACTGAGCTTTAAAATTTTAAATGCGGAGATCTTCTCTCGTGAAAAGAAAGGAATCTTTCAACAAACAAGTAGCGCCGTTGTTTGCCTTTGAATGCTGTTGGCCGGTGGCTGTCATGTCTCACTGCAGGGGGGGGGCGGAGACGGCGGGGGCGCCATCAATAATCAACGTCGGTCCTGGCAGTTGTGATGAACGGCGACGCGTTCACGTTAATATGATAACGGAGAGGCGCGGCCGAGAGCGCGGGGTTTCGGCTTACCCTGACATCATGGCGAAAGTTATTGATCCAACGTCGTCAAGGCAAACGGCGTCCAATTAGAAGATCCTGTATCTGAAAACTGTCTCTCATTATTTACTTGCACAGGGGGGCATCTACAATTTACCGACGGAGGGGCGGTGGGGGGGGACATTTGGAATTATTGATGTGTTGCTCGTAATCTTTTTAGTCCTAAGTAAACGTATTATCGCTAGGAATTGGGCTTAATCAGCCATTTGTTGGAAGGGATTCCGTCAATAGTCGCATTTGAAAGCAGTCGAGGCAAAATGGAGCACGCTGCTCCAGTTTTTATGATGGAATTCCCTTCTAATTCCGTTCCACGTACGGCAGAGGCATAACCCGAAATCAGGCCAACGAGATTTTCATATTTCCTTGACACTAATTACTACTTTCCTTTCAGCAAGAGCTTTTGGCATCATTTTATGCCAAGGGCATTAAAAAAAAAAAAGTGAAGAAGTGAGATTGTGAATAGCAAACCACCGGTCACAATAGTACCTCACACGTTCATGTTCCAAAAACTGAAAAGCTAATTTTGACAGATGAGACCCTCCCACAATTTTGCCAAAACAATGTCCAGTCTTCAAAAAAAAAAAAAATCTAAATGATCGAAACATGCAAGTTAACTACCTTTGTCAAAGGCTTTTGTCAAGGGAGATATCTTATTTGTTCGGTTTACAAAACGCTGAGGCGTGGACCACCTTAGCGCGCAAAAAAAAAAAAAAAAAAGTGATCATGCCGTGGTGGCTATCCAATTACTTGGAAATATCTGGGTAAATATGACCTCTTCTCGGATTTGCGCTTCTGCCAACACCAAGGCTGCTCGACAATAATGGACTTGCGAGTTGTTTTGCCGCAGAATGGTGAATCGTAGCTTATGTACACCTCATCTCTCAGTCAACGCTGGAAATTTTTATTAGGATAGGATTTAAGGCCAAATACTCGGTACCTGCACTCAAGTCGATTTTTCTGTCTGTACTTGAGTTTTTGTTTTTGACAACTTTTTACTTTTACTGTCTGCATTTGAAAACAGATAACTGCACCTTTTACTCCTTACTTTGTCAAGATCGAATATTTGAGTCTCTGGGTACCGATATGGCAGAGAAACCAGGCGCAGCAGTGACATGAAAAAAAAAATAAAATTTGCAGCGACAAATTCAGAGTTTAGATTTCAGATGGCCTTTTTAAAGAGAATTGTTGAATGTTGTTGTCAACAAGAATGACTGACTGGTGGTGATTGCCATGTCTTTTGTCAGACTAAAAAAACTGCAGCTTTTGTTGTTGAAAAACTCATTTGAAGAAAAAAAAACATACAATCAAGTGTATTTTTTCTGATTTTGCATTTTTTTTTTCTTCATCACTTCACTACGTTAGCAAAGGTATGGAAAACAAGATTGAATCGCATGAAAGTCGAGCTAAAGCTAGCTAGGTAGTGCTGAAAGAACGACATGCAACATTTATGTTGAATGTAAAACTTTGTGAGTCAGATACATTGCGTTGTGTGCGTATGTTTTTTTCCCCCCCCCAAAATGGTGATGATTTATTTTTTTTTATCTGTACTTCTATTCAAATGAAGAGTGTGAGTATTTTCCTCACTTCTGATTAACTCATTCACTCCCAAAGACGTTTTTAAACGTCTTTTCAGACTTGGTCTAGAATTGGCTGGTACTGAATGAGTTTAAAAGGCAGACGTTTTTTTTTTTTTTTGCTTTTTTCCGAATTCGTATCCATTGTCTTCCTAACTTCCCAGCGCTGAAAATGAACCCAGTGGGCCGCCTCACAATACACAAACAGCTTGATTCATTAATTTGACCTCATGGCTTGCCCGGCTTTGCCCCTCTTTTGTCTTGCCGGGGTTTATTTGTTCCTGCTTTCCCACTCTAAAAATGTCTCGTAAAAGTCCTTGTTCCGACCTCCCTCAAGAGCTGGGGTGACTCAAGACAAGACGAGAAGAGGCAGCTCGTGGCCCCTGCGGACCCTCCTGTTGACACGTTCCCCACTGACGCGCCCTATTTTTACTTATTTTTTTGTGTCCGCAGCGCGGGTGTGTGACAACGCGATGCTACGCTGTCAGAACGGTGGCACGTGCCACCACCACCAGCGTTGCCACTGCTCCCCGGGCTTCACCGGTGTCCTCTGCGAGAGGGCCCGTTGCCAGGGCCCCGGCGAGTGTGACAACCAACTGTCGGGACGGGCCACCCGCCGCCATCTCGCCACTCAGCGTTTTGTCCTCGCCTCGCTGTTCCTGATTGTTTCTCTTTGCTGAGTAACCAAAATCCCTTGAAAAAATAAATAAATAAAATTTAAAAAAGGACATGGACGCAACGAGGCGGACCTCTGGACAGGGTGGACCTCAGCAACCTCGCGAAACTTTTGGACGTGTCAGGACGGCATCTCGGAGTAGTACGCTAGATGGACTGATGAAACGTCACTGCTGTCTTGTAATCTCACGCAGGAAACAACCGTTATATGATGTGATTTGCAGATCGTTTGTCGAAGAGAGCAGTCGAACCTACCTGCAAACTGTATAAAGCTGCACATGTTCTTAGAAATATCAGAAAGAATACCGTAAAGGGGTGTCAACCGTCGATATTTTCCCCAAGTGCACCGTTGACGAAAATGTACAAATCTTGACCATAACCCTTTCACGAGCTGGTGTCAGTGCCTCAGCCAATATACGGACTTCGTTTTTAGGATAGACCAGTCAGATGAGCAACGACAAAAAGTTCTAGGACCGGTGTTGCAAATGTTAGCGTTCAAATCAGATTTACTGAAAGCGATCGTTGTCATCAGAGGGACACGTTTGGATGACTTCAAGATTTCCGTGACGACGGAGCAACGGAGGTTAGCTGACTGCAGGCGGTGACGCCAGTCCTGGAACTTTTCTGACACACCTTGTATGCCTGTCAAAATAACAGACAACAAATGACCACCTGCCCAAAAATTCCAAAGCCCATCCTTCCACTGTACATAGTCGACAACCACAACAACATGCAACACAATTTGAATGGGTACGGAGCAGACCCCAAAATGCCTTTCAGACTTTGGCAGGAATACCAATTCAATCCAGAAAAGGAGCCACAGCAAAGAACCAGACAGAAATTGTTGAAAAGAGGAAAAAACAAAATAAATCACCGTATTTTCCACACCAAAAGGCGCACTGGATTATGAGGTGCACCTTCAATGAATGGCCTATTTTGTCATTTTTTTTCCTACATTGGGCGTACTGCATTCATTATAAGACACAATCTACAATGCATCCACTAGATGGAGCTACGCTCAAGGAAATGCCAAAAGAACGATCAGATGTCAGGAAATCTTTTTAATAAAGCAGCGACACAGTTCACTTAACCAACTTAAGTTTGAACTCTGCGTTGTCAGCATGTCTCGAGCAAGGAGCCATTTTGGGGTTGAAATATTACCGTAATGACCACACACAAGGCGCATCGGATTTTAAGGCGCGCTGTGAGCTTTTAAGAAAATGGATGGCTTTTAGTGCGGAAAATACGGTAAGCACTTGTTCGTTGGGTTTTCTTTTAGACACAGGCTCCTGGTACAAACTTTCAACAGCCAATTTACAGCAAGAATCCAGCAATCTCCGGTCATTTTGTAAATAGAAACCCCTTTCACGCCGTTTCCTCAGCAAATTGGCAGAAGAGAATGCCGGGACAGCTCGCCCAAGCGAGACATTGCCGTGTCCGCAGTGAGCATTCGTGCAGCTCTCACGCATTCAGATACGGTAATTCAATGTCAGCACCAGTGTCTGGGAACGGCCATAATTGCTTTCGACGTAAAAGGGCGCCGTGGGCAGTCGTGTTCAACTTAACACTCTGGTCGCGGCGTCCTACGATCACTTTACACACTGGTGGCATTCCACCTCCGTTAGGGCACCGATAATAAGTGGTATGGCGGTAAATCCACGGG
>CAAKHF010011017.1:43893-67849 GCA_901007745.1 Hippocampus kuda
TTTTATTTTTTTTTGGGGGGGGGGGGGCAGGGAGAGATTGGACACATCCTGAATAAAAGAGGACACGCGGTCACGAGCGTGTTTCCGGCTGCGGGCCCTTTCGCGCCTCCCCAATCTGACATTTGTCAAGCACAATTCAAAAGGAGATCATTTGATCAATTATTGATGAAAGTCACTCGCCGCGCGTGTCGTCGAACAGCGTCGCTTCAACGCCTTTAGGCTCGCTCTCTCTAGTGAACAGGTGTTACATCACTCTTGAATCATAGCTAGCAGAACCGCAAAGATTTACAAAAAAAAAGGCAAACAAAATCCAAAGAACGTGGAAAGCTTTTTTGGCATTTCCACCAAAGCTGTTTTGGGGTGTACAAACGAAGCCCCCCCACACCCCCGACAGTGGTTCAAATGAAGACCTGAACATCAAAGAATACAGTCCACCTCACACACACACACTTTTAAATGTTCCTTTCATCATATGGGTGAAGACTGACTCCCTCTGGATTGACAAATGTCCTCAAATGTCACACCACGCTTGCCGTTTCATAAATGTTTGAATGCATTTTTTTCCCCAACTAATCTTGCTGCGTTTATGTGGAGTCAGCACATAGAATAAAGTTCCATTTTTAAAACAAGAAAAGTACATTGCACTCACCATGGCCAGTGATGGCAGCAACGCATTACTTAGTACATTCACAAAGTGCACATTTTCAAGTAATCTGACTTTAGTCTCTCTTCTAATATAATTCAACGTTACTTTGCATAGAACGTATCTGCTCCAGCAAGCAGGCATCATCCGTATTTGAGAGAGAAGCGCATTTGTTCTCCTACCTTATCTTTGCTGTCATGCCCTCCAAGTCTTTCCACTCCGAGCATTCACAGCACCGTTGTGCTTTCATGCCAACTCATTCGAAGTTGCACTTGCTGTTTTGTCAACGTGTCCATTGGCAATCCTTGCCTTGTATGAAGCAACAATAGTCCTTTTTTTCCCGCCTTCCGTCCAAAAAGGTGACCAATTTCTTTCCAAACATTTGGATCCTGATTCTTCCTTCCACCCAGCTGGACAACTTCTTCTTCGTTGGTGTCGTTTTGGTCATCTAACCAATGTGACTCAAGCTGTGTTATCTGCATGTGTGCACCACGCTGCCCCTTGGAGCACAAGGGTGTGCATAGACAAACAACCTTTCGTGCTCAGAATCACACCTCGGAACAATTTGGAGCGCCCAATCAACCTGCCATGAGTGTTTTTGAAATGTGGGAGGAAACTGGAGTACCCGGAGAAAACCCACGCAGGCACGGGGAGAACATGCAAACTCGACACAGGAAGGCCACAGCCAGAATCGAACCCGGCACCTCTGCACTGTGAGTCATCATTTAATTATTTTATGTTGATACTGTATCATGGGTGGAAACAGTACTCAACAGTAATGATATTTTTTTCCCATCTTTAGTTCAAACTGTATGTATCACATAAGTATCAATACTGTATCATAAATGAAAATATACTGAAATGTCACATTATGGTTATTTTGTCCCACCCCTCGTTAAAGTTGATTGATAACTGACCCTTGTATAAAAGATGCAGCTTGGCGCAGTTAGAAATGGGAACGTTTGCGCCATTGTGGGTGTGAACAAAGTCGAGTCGCTTCACATCCAATCAAAGTGGCTCCTCTCATTCCCATTAAAAATTGGTGCACGAGAGGCTCGCTCTCCTTGATGTGGCGGAAGCACAAACCGATTTGCTGGAGTCCATGAAGGAGGTCAAAGCACGCAAAGTATGTTTCGAAGGAACTGAATTCAGACCTTTCCGGGTGGATAATGTGAAGCCAGCGTCATTACAAATCACAACTGTGAAATGGGCACTTGGAGACTTCACATTCACCAAAATCGTGTTGCACTCCATGCGCCAATACTTCGACGTGTTGTCCAGGTGGTGTAAAGTTTAGTCTACCAAATAGTCAGGGGCCCCACGATCCACCAGAAGGCCCAGTTTCTACGCTCAAAATGCTATGTATGAAAACATCATCAGAAATTGAAACGATATGTCCAAATTTGGATTCTGTAGACTCAATTAAATATTCCCTTTATTTACCCGACTTGTGAAGACAAGAGAGTTCCAGCATCAGACTGGCACCCGTCAGCTGGACGTGTCTGCCCTCCAGTCGGCTGACTGAGCCTTCCCCGCTAACACAACATGACGACAACCGAGGCAACGTTCACACCAGCCCACCAAGTCATCAATAATAAGACAAGGTGAGTAGGCAAAGAGAGAGGACGGAAGGCGGGAGTGTATGGGGGCTGAAGGGGGGGTCCAGATACAGATCCGTGATGTGACATGTGCTCTGCATAAGAGACCTGCCGGCGAGAGTTTGGACGGTGTGCCCCTTTCCTGTTGAGTTTCTCCCCGCGACATCAAAGAGACGTGGCGTGCGGGGGAGGCGACTCAGCGTCACGGTCACACGGATGGGACATCCATCCGTTGGTTGAGTCAGTCCTCTTCTTCGACGTAAGTGGAAGGAAACCAGCCCACCTGGAAACAAGAGCCCACACACAACTCATGCACGGGTTATAATAGAAACAGAGCAAGATATAGATAATATAATTTTTAAAAAATATATAAAATTTGTAGGCACGCATTGCAGCATATGTTTTTTTTTTGGTTATTAATTTTTTAATTAATTTATTTGTATGTTTAAAAAAATGGTCAAAACAAAATAGATTTTAAAAAATTATTCAAAGATTATCAAGATCAGGAACAGATACAGTAAATGTAATGAACAAATTTTTTTTATTTTTTAAAAAAAAAGATTTTTGAGGATATACAGTGTCTTTTAGGAGGAAACTACCTGACAAAAACACTTTCATTTCACAAGGGAAAAAATCTGCTTGTCTGTCGTAAGCGTGGCATTTGAAAGACGTCTGAAGTGTAATTCAGGGGTTATGCAAGAAGCTACGTTCAGGCAGATACAAAGAGCAAGGTGATATAGTACAATTTTTCAAAATGTAATTTATTTGTCAAAATATTTTTTGGGGGGAGGGAAGTTTGTGAGGAAAAATTTGGTAGAACACAAAAGCAGACCATTGTTCCACGAAAGTGCGTGTATGGCATTTCTTTTTGCGCCCGAAGGAAAATGTTCATTCAAGACATTTTAAGGATTTGCAGACACCCTGTAAATAAGCATACAAAATCAAACGACGTTCAGACTGCAGGTCTCACTGCTCAATTCAGAATTTGGTGTTAATTAATTATCTAATTAATAAATCACATACAGGTCCCGGAAGGGCAATAAAAACAAAATCGGAATCGGGTAGTCGAAGTCATTACGGCGCACCTTTCCAGCCGCCTCCCCCTTCCACCAGCCACTGGCCATCTTTGAGTAGATATTGACCATGTCCCCCCGCAGCAGAGGCAGCTCCCACGGGTCCCTGGAGCTGAAGTCATAGCGAGCCACGGCCACGGCCACCACCCTGGGAGAAAACACTGGTGGACCACAAAGGGGCGGATGTCATCAAGGGAACTTAAACATGCAATCATTTTGTGAGTGAAAATGGGATTGAAAAAAAAAAAAACATGCAGGGAAGGTCGCATCCAAGGATTTCTTCTGACCGGGATGTAACCGCATTTCAGCGTCTGTACTGGAGCGCGAGTTGTTAACGATAAAAGCGATATTGAACTTTACAACTTGCCAAACGGACTGCACACAGATTGTTGAGTAGGTGCTGATGTTTTGGTAAGCAACAAAGTTCAAAGAGTTTAAGTGATGTCGGACCCGAGCGGATCGATACGTTTAAATACAAACGTCTCAAAATCGCTAGTTTGTCCATTCGTCGTTAAAGCTCACCCGTAGTGTAGCGTATGTATCGATGATACTCTATCATGAACAGAAACGATGCATCAGAAGATCAAGATTTTTATTTTATTTTTTTCAAATTTGGTGCTAACTGTATGTTTAGCTCGTGTATCAAACGAGGGAAATTATATATCACAAACTCTAATTTGTCAAGAGGCTATTCATGCGCCTCAGGGTGTGCGGTTTTATCTTGCAATAAAATTGAAATGGGCTGAGTAGAATTATATATATATTTTTTTTTTGCTCTGTGATAAAAACATACAGTACTTTTTCAAACTCAAATTAATTTTATGACGTTTTTATTTGGTATTAATATTCGTTGATCTGGGTATATTTTGAACACCGACAGATGACAAACAATCGTTCCTCGCTATGTCCCCCTTTTGTTTTTCTTTTTAAGTCAAATCCTGGCTGCTGAGTGTCAACACCTTTTTTGCATTATTTATTCGTGGAGTGGCAAAAATAAATAAAAAAAAGTCATGCGGCAAGACAGGAGAGCAGAGGAAGGCCGTGTAGCAGTACCTGACCAGAAAGGAGAGGATGAGGGAGGAACAAAGCTGCAACCACCGGGAGCAACTACACACACAAACACAGCCCAAAAAGAGAGAGAGAAAGAGAGAGACCGAGAGAGAGAGCAGCAGAGGCAGAGGGTTACAGGAGTGCACAAGAGAAAGAGAGAGACAGAGAGAGAAAAGTTGGCAAAGTCAAAGAACAAGCAAAGGAAGCAATGTTGAGTGGGAGAGAAGAATGAGTGGAAGTATGCAGTATGGGCAAGGGGTTTAATAAGGTGAAGTGTTTTTTTTTTCTATAGATAATTTTACAGATGGATTTTGTGCAGATCTGCTTTTTTTTCTCTTTTTGTTTTTAATCCATTGGCCTCCGGGGCAGTTGCGCTTGTGACCAAGTAAACATTTGGCAGAGGCATCAATTGAGGTGAGACCTTGAAATTGGTCCAGTCAGATTTTGGTGTTCCGAATAGATTTTTTTTTTTTTTTTTTGTATTTTCATTGGCTTATAGAGAAGTTGTATTTGTGCCCGATTAATTCTGCCTAGCAACAACTGGGCCGGCAAATGACTGCGGACGGCTTCTACGGAGGTGAGGCTTTGAGATTTGGATTTTTATTGTTACTTATAGATTTGTGCGTTTGTTTCCCCCACTGGCCTATGGGGCAGTTACACTTGAGCTTTCTCAACTCAGCCAGCAGCAAGTAGCCCAGCAAATATTTGGGAGGAGGAGCCGATTAACCCTTTCACGCACCCTGTAACCTGATAACATGATAAGCTGTCCACTGGAGTAAAGATTAAAGATTCGCATCTCTTTATACAAATATATTTTGTTATGATGTACAGAGTTGTACGTGTTTTTCATTGGCCGATGAGGGCACTTACATTTGTGCCCTATGAACTCTGCCAAGCAACAAGTGACCCGGCAAATTTCTCAAGGTGATGCCTTTATTCGTACACATGCATTTCATCAAATAAATGCCTGTCTGGCAGAGCAGCAGCAGCATCTTTTTTTTTATTGTCCATAAGCACTTCTTTTGATTGTGTTTATTTATTCATTTTTTCAGTTTTTTGTTGTTGTTGTTTTTGGCATGGCATCTGTCTCTCCACGGAAGCCGGTGCCCACACAATCTCGCTCTAAGTCCACGGGGGCGGATGACTTAAGGCAATAATAATCTATCCCAGAATGCACCGAGGAAGCAGCGCCTCTGTAAAGGCATCTTGTCGCTGAATGGCGCCGCTGCTTTGAAGCCGCGTGAGGATGTGCAGACACACACACACACACACACACACACACGTTCACACTCACACATTCATACACACAAAAAGGCTAACGTTAGCTTTGTTCTAGCGATGGTGCTTGTTTACGTATTTTCACTCCAGCTCCCTCCTGCGCTTTTTATTTGCAAACTTCTTCCCCCGGTAATATTCCCGCCACGCCACCCGGGGTTTCCCTCAGGTTTGTGTCACTCACTCTTCTTCTTTCCCTCTTCTTCTTCTACTCGGCTGGCTGCGCGAGTGACATGTCATGTCCTGTCAGGAAAATTGTGCATGCGTGTCAGAGGCGAGCAGCGTGCTTTCTGGCATGGCGGTCATGAATGGTGGGTCTCCCATTGCCCGCCTGGGGCGGCGACCTCGAACTGGGAGCACTCTGGCGTTGCCAGGTGAGCTGCCAGGATGCCTCTCCATTCATTTCACTTTTATCTTTGGTCGATTTTTTTTTCTATTTCAGAAAACATCATGATAGGGAAATAAAAGAACTTTTCCCATCCTTTGGGATTGATTTTTTTTCTTCTTCTAGTTTTCACTGAACCCAGAGTAATATCGCTATCCAGATATCAGGCAAGAATATCGAGATTTGAAATTCCGTCCATCTCGCAGAGCCCTACTACACGCTGTCACCTATCTACTAACCGCATTAGCTACTTTCCTACAGTGCCAACCTTTAAGTATCTATGCAGATGCAACAACTTGAGGTTCATTAAAGTCAGTCACATTCCATTTCAGCCATCTGTCTCGTTCCTGACCATATCGTCCCTTGTCTGTCTAACCGCCTCATTAAAGTGACTTCTTCCCTACCTGCCGTCTCCTCACTCCTTCCTTCGAGAATGCGCTTGTTATCAAAGACGCCGCGTTGACACACCCCTGATGGCTTTTCACGGGCAAAATGAATTTCTCCACAAAAGCCCACAAGACAGTGCCATCAAATGAATTCAGATTTTTTTTTTTTCCCCACCAACATCCGTATTTGCTTTAAGATGGGAGCATCTACAGCTGTCAGACGCAAGAGTCTCTGCGGCGAAGTCTTTTTGCGAGGGTGCACTCACCGCTGCCAGTCTTGCTAATGGCCCAAGACGAGCTTCCGTCATAGCATTCCCGGTAAGGGACACGAAGATTGGTGTCAAGGCTGCTGAAGCCTTCTTTTAAGGAGTGCTGCTTGTAGTACTGCACCAGGTCCTGCAAGGAAACCAAAACGCAAAGTAAACCCTTTCATGCACCCTGTAACCTGATAACACGATAAGCTATCCACTGTCGTAACTGCTGTCCCTGAAAGGGTTAACCACATCTGCAGCTAACTCCTACCTAATCGTCTACTATTGTGCGACTTAGTGTGCCTTACCTTCCGTCAGTACCTTCATACCTGCCAATTTACTGTTCCTATCGAGCTACCTTCCAACTGTACCTACCAACACCCACGTACCGTAAATATTAACCCATCTGGTAACATGCTACTATACCCAACTACTTTAATTACCTTCCTATGATACTTACCTAATGACTCATACTGGGGAGAAAAATGGTGTGTCGCGTTAGAGAGATGTGCCGTCTGCTTTAAAAATGTATCCGGATCCAAATAAATTCAACAAAAGAGTTTTTTCAGTGTACTTTACTTCCCAAGTGCACCTAACTAGCAAGAGGAGCTAGCGTACACCCCCTACTACACTAATTGTCAGTTTCTACCATTTGTAGTGACAGGAGATGCTCTACTTACCACCTACCATCTCACTACTCCCTATTTTTCACTGTACTTCATTTATTTTATTGATTTATTCATCTAATTAGCATGTTTTAATGATGGTGTTATTCTGCGGTGATTGGCAACAAAACCCTCTGAACGGAACGACATCAAATAGACAGGATTCCACTCAAGTTTCACGCTTTGCGGAGCACCTCAGAGCCTTACCAGCAGCGTTTTGAAGAGTCGACTCTCTGCGATGTAAAAGCAGCCGTCCTTGGTCAGAATCTTAATGTGCTTGACTCTGTCGTTGAACCTGCGCGAGGATGAATAAGACATGCGCTGCTAATCAACGAGACACGCTTCCAACCGTCAGGCCCGGCCTCCCGTGTTGAAAGTCACGAAGGTTTTGCGACAGCACACTCAAGAACTCTTTAGAGCATTCCACATTCACTCACATCAAATGAGACGAATGGCTAATGGCAGAATGTTGTCACGTTTGTTTTAACACGCGGTCAGATTTAACCTTCCTGTTACTTTGCGCATCAAACTGACCAGTTCTCAAGCTTACAAATACAGGTACATTGATGCGCTGGGCTACAAGTGACCCGACTTAGAAGCATTTGAAGTTTTTTTTTTTAATTTTTTTTTTTTTTACTTTAGCTTGAGCGCCGAGTGGTGGCAGTGAGCTCAACTCACGTTGCGTCACAACAAGCAGCAGTTTCGCAGAGCGTGAATGACTGTCAAACTAAACATCAAATAAAGAGAATTACACATTATTTGAAGATAAACGATGGATCCATACATGTTGACACGTAATATACTGTTGTAATCTTCAGGCATACAAACGATCATTATCCTCTGTTAAGCATGACTAACATTACTGTGGTTTATTGAGAAATGTTTGATAGCACCCGCAGTTGGCCAAGTGGCACATACATCTGAGGGAACAAAAGGATTTGGATTTAATCGAAGAAAAATGTGACAAAAATGCTTAAAATTCTTATTCAAAGCCTGAACGTCACTGAGCCACGACTGCTTGGTCAAGTTTCTTAAAAGGTCGCGAGTCGTGGCGCTTACTCATTACCTATGGTTTGTACAAGCGCCCACGTGTGCAGATCAAACAAAAGTGCAACTTTCACAATAAAAGGATCGCTGTTAAGCGTTCGCTAAGCTAGCTGCTGAGCTGATCATTTAAATGAGGTGTGTTGGAGGAGGGAGACATCGAAGACAGCTATAGTTTTACATCTTTCTCAGATTCTAGTCGTCACACGAGGCAAATTCACAGATTGAGTTTCGACTGAGGTCGCACTGCAGAGATGCTTGGACTTCTTGCACTTGATCCCTTTGCTCAAATTAAACACAAGCTAAAGTTTGCGGCCGCGCGCGGCGCTTCTGCATTTGTCACCTTGCGAGTTTCTCTCCCTTTCTTGTTTATTTCCTTAGCAATCACATACAGCAGACACATATAGAGGCCGTACACAAGGTCTGCCGCCGAACACGGCAGCGGCTGTCACACGGGCTGCGTGGGCTGCAAAGCTACAATCAAATGCTTGGAACAGAGAGTACAAAAACAACCGTGGGCGGTGAGCCACATGCTACTTCACCTACTCTTATGGCCTCAAACAGACATATCATGCTGCTCTGGTCAATTTCCCTAACAGGTTAAACGCAGGTCTCAGCATTACTTTGCCGGGCAATAGCAAAGTTGTATTAAAGCAAGGCCTGTTCAGAATGTAGAAAAAAAATAAGTCAATCAAATGTAACAAATCAAACACTGCACCTCTGCACGGTGAGGCCGACACGCTAACCAGTCAATCACCGGGCCACCCTACACTAAACTATCGAGGAAGTTAAATCAAGAACAGAGCTTTTGAGTGAACCATGAGTCCACCCTAGAAGTCCGGTCCAAGACAGATCTTGGAAGTTCTATCAGGAGCAGCAAACCCTGATCCATCGACAAAGTTCCATCTGCTGTGGATCTATCGAAAACTGAACTATCCTGGCAAAGACAGACCTTTTTCTCAAAAATGGATCATTCCATGACCTGAACCCGCTTTAGTCTCATGAGTGTCGCAGGCGTGCTGGTGCCTATGCCGGATGCGTGCGTCAAACTCAAGGCCCGGGGGCCAGATCCGGCCCGCCACATCATTTCATGTGGCCCCCTGAAAGAAAATCATGTGTGTCAACTTGCATGATCCTTGCGAAACAATTCACTGAAATGTCAAATTGTGATGTGTAATAAATGACGTTTGCAATCATTTTGTTACCCATAAAAGTAATCATGTTTCACTGTCATAACGGCCCTTTGAAGGAAGACGGAACTCAAAAGTGGCCCTCGACAAAAATGAGTTTGGCACGCCTGCGCTACACCATTCGTGACTCAAATACAGATCCATCTACGGAATCCTACACCATTCCTGGAAGTCCAGTCGAGAAGAAATCTGACAGAAGGTTCAACTGAGAAAAAAAAAAAGGGAATCCTTTCCACAATGACGACTTACTTTATACTAATGGCATACTCTGTGCATTCTTTACTCCGATGCCGAACCAGATAGGTGCTGTTCCCTCTGTCCTGAAGCTCCTCCTCGGCCTGGCACCTCTCCATAGGCCCCGCAAACCTGCAAAAGCACCGGCAAGTCGTTGTGAATGTGAACAACTGGACGTTAATTGAGAATTCACGTGTTATTACCAGAGCTGTGCGGAGTAATCGACAGGCTTGGGTAGCTGGCACGTCGCAGGAGAAGAAAAGAAACACGACGGTTATTATTCGATTCATTGCGCTTGAAAGGCATGGAGGTCAGAGGCCCGCTAATGTGATCGTGGAGGCACAGCAGGTGTTGGTGGGGGGCTCAAATCAGACCTCAACAGGAGCGCGGGCATGTAATGGAAAAGCACATCTCTTCGCTGCGGACGTCAATAGTGGCCATTACTTGGCTAAATGCATCGCGCCCACGCTTAATGCGCCGTATTGATCGGCGAGAAAATATGCACACTTACGCAGGGGCAAGGCTTCACAGCGTCGCTGGGAAAGAAGCCAATCTTGCCGCTCGCCGGGATTCTGCCCTGTGAATAGGACGGGACGTTAAATCGCATGAAATGTGTCCCGCGCCTCCCCGTCCAATCACACCCCCTTCCTCACCTTTCCCTTCCCTCCCACACCGCCGCGAATAAATCCTCGGCAATTAGCGCGCAACAAGCGGCGCGTCTAATTTGCAGCCCGCGCCCGGTTAATTACGCTCGCGACTCTGCCGGCAGTTTGATTTGTAGCGCGTCACAACAAGGGGCTCGTTTAGGCCCCCGAAATAATGGAGACTCGTTTGTACCAGCGAATGCGCAGGCAGCGCGGAGACCAAACAAACTGTATCTTCACGAACACTCTTGTTTATCTCTATTTAGCGTAGGAATTGGATGCAGAGGTATTTATTTGATTGCCTGTTCGCAGGACGATACAAGAAAAAAAAAATGATACAACCGGCAATCGGTTGTATCATTTTTTTTTTTGAAACGTTAGCGTAACGAAAATTGTATGGAGCATATCTGACGAGAAAAAGGAAGCGTAACTGCCTTGCCTTTGGCTAGCGAACCCTATCGCAAGTGCTATGATTTTGGGCACATGTTGCACTTTCCCAAAGAGAAGATTTAAGCCAACAGTGTCAAAACCGAGGCCTGGGGGCCAGATCTGGCCCACTACATAATTTTTGGCCCGCGAAAGCAGCTCAAACATGTCAACTTCCATGAACCTTTCTAAAAATTGTCTGCCAAAATTTTAAATGCTTATATGTAATAAATAAGAGGTATATTCCAAACCTTTTCTTGTGACCAAACCCCTCATGACAGTAACTTAAACAATCGTTAAATCAACAGTTATTCTTGACTTCTTGATATGGTTTCAGTCATAACGGCCCCCCCAAGTGGAATGGTGACTAAAATGTGGCCGGCGACAAAAATGAGTTTGACACCCTTGATTTAAGCGATCGCACATTTTTAAAAAATATTCTTTTGATGATTAACCCTTTCATGCCCGAATAATGACAACCTGTAACCTGATAACATGAGAAGCTGTCCACTGTAGTAACCGCTGTCCCTGAAGTGGTTCATCTTGCACGGTGTGGTGGACTGGTTAGGACGTCAGCCTCACAATGCAGAGGTCGAGGGTTCCATTCCGGGCCCCGACCGTCCTCGGTGGAGTTTGCATCTTCTTGATTATTTTTGTTTTATTGCCGCGCAAATTATTTTGCGGACCCCCAAACTCCAGCTCGCAGCCCCCAAGTTTTAAAACCACGACATACTTAAACTGCTCACTAAGCTGAAGTGTCGCTTTCGTGACAATGGTTTCAACGCTGACTTTTTCGAGGTTTCACTTTCAGCTTCGAGTGTATGATGTGCCAGATATCCTTGGCAGAGGTCTGCCTTCCAAAGTGACGCTCCAGTCCATCTTGTGAACATCATTGCGACAGACTGAGTTCATTTGTAAACGTTTAAGTCAACAAAGCGGCCGTCGTTAGCGCTAATTGAGAAAACGGAGTCCCCACCGCCTCCCGTTTTACGTGGTTTTTTTTTTTTTGTTGTTGTTTTTTTGCTCATCGACTCATCGCCAATTGGCCACCGCATTTTTTTGGGCGAGAGCATGAAAAAAAAAAAGCCTGGTGGTTTAACTCGATTAGACTCTCTGTGATTCATTCTACGCAATAACATTTCATCCAAGCTCTTTTGGTTCTATTTGTTATGCCCTGGATAAGCGCGTGCTAAAAAGATTAAACGCATTACTCGAGCAGCATAAACAGGAGGCACCCGCCGAAGGATCAAATGAAATCACTGTGATTGATTGTATTGCTGTGCCAGTGGGACGCAGATAATTGCCTTCTGGGTAACGGCGGAGGGTGGATGTGTGAAGGCGGATAGAGATGGGGAGATGGGGGGGCAGAGGGGGCGGCGGGTAGGTAATTCTATCCTGTGGCGCCGCCGGGGACGCCCGAGATTAAGGGTACCCTGTGGAGCTTTAATTGTCATCACAAGTGCTTTTGTTTGGAAGCCAAGTCCCTCGCAATAACCTTTGAATTTAGAAGACAACATCAATGTCTGTTTTTCTGCTCTATTTTCTTGTTTTGACAATGGTGTCAAGAGGGAAATGAACTCCCAACCCCAAATGGTACAGTCTTGTCCTACAATGGCAAAGGTTGGTCAAGTCTGGCAGAGGACCACGTTGGGCCAACTCCGTTCTCTAACAAATAAAAGTATCTTTGAATGAACTCTAAAATGTACAGGGAGCCGGTGAAGAGAGGCCAGAATTAGGGTGTTGTGCTCCCTCTTATGAGCACCAGTTAATTAATGCCAGAAATAGTACAGTACTTTTCATCATGTAAAATGTTGGCTTAAGAAATCTTGAAATGGTCTCGCTCCACCTTACCTCCCAACTTGTCTCAAGTCTGAGGACCAGCCGCTACTGGAGTGACTGAGGATTAGGCGGAGCCTCAGTGGGGATCAAGCCTTGTCTGTTTCCGGTACTTCCCTTTGGAATGACCTTCCATTAAGTATTAATCAAGCACCCCGCCCCCTGTCCACTTTTAAAACTTTTTGTTTTAAAAAAACGTCTTATGAAATGTTTTTATTCTTTGGCTTCTGACCCAACATGACACTTGAGATTGTTCGATTTTAAGCCTGCAGGAAAAGCTGCCATTTTATAAGAAGGAAAACCTAACAAGAAAAAATATATCAGAAGAAAATGCTTCTTTTTTTTTTTTTTTACCCTAATGGACATCCAATTCACATTTCGCACATTCACAGATTTTTTTTTCCCCCAATTAAAAAAAATATTTGTAATATTTTGAGGAGGTTGGGTTTTATTTATTTCCACCTGCCGTCAACCAATTGCCTCAGTGGCATTACAGTGCACCGACGATTGAAAACTGCTCCGGATATATTGTTTCATTGGAGGTCTGCCACAACACGGACAAACATGGCGGATGATGCTTTAATGCCATTGCCAACAGCCAGGATGAATCAGTAGCCTTTCAAAAAAAAAAAAAAAACAGATAAGGTGAAACTATATCATTGGCTTCACTAAGAAGGTGCCGCCCCACTATGAAAAAACAGGCTGGAGAAAAGGCCAACATGTTGCTGTCCCGCCAAAGCCTCTAAATTCATCAACTCGCCGCTGACATCATACAATGCCGGGCTATGATTTCATCTGACCGAGCAAAGAGGGAGTCACATGACCCGTGTGTCACGCGTGACCATAAACGCTTTTCGTCACTGTTCAAGTGACAGATGGGAGTGCAGACGTCCACCAAGGCGTAAGAATTATGCAATTTTTTATGACCTCTTATGTACGTATATCTTGACGAGGTTTCATTGAAAACACTTTGCTCGTTCTTGATTCCAGCCGATAAAAACAACAAAGAAACGAAGGTAAAATTATATAAACTAAATAAATTTAAACTAAATATTAATAATTAACACCCCCACCCCCACCCCTCAAAAATGACTTAGCACTAACAAATGAAGCAATTTTAACGTCAGTGGAAATTGGTTGGCTGCTTTCTGATTCATGCTGACACAACAACAAATTAAGAACAAAACGTCATAGCAATAAGCAGAATTAAAGTGATTTCAATTAAGAAAATGTCATGGACATCAGCGAAGAAGTTTTTGATCTGCGCCAATAAAAGCAAGAAAGAAATGACGGTGAAAACTTTTGGAGTCATAATTAAAGCCCCCTGAAAGAGTGAGTTAGCAATAAGAAATAAAGCGAAATCGAATGATTAATCTTTCATATGTTCACGAAGAAATGAAAAAGGCAAACGAGCAAAAGGTGATGTCGTAAAGAACTCTCAAAGTAATTTCAGTCATTTTGCTTGCGTTGGATTGATGCGGATCAAAACAATACAGAAATGAAGGCTGCGGTAAACAATAGTAATCATAAGAATTAAAGCCCAAACCGAGGCAATTTAGTAAAAACAGAACAGATTTTCAATAGCGACGTGGTGTCCTCCTTTTGACATTCGCCAGCATTTTTTTTTTCTCCTCGGTTATTGTGACATCACAGCGACACGCACGCACTGCGCGGACTCAAACAAGCGACTTTGCAGAGGACGTCGCGTGCGGGCCAAGGCTGCACTGTGACACGTTCTCCCTCCCCGAAGAGTGGCGTGAGGCACGCACACGCAGAGACGCACGCACCTGCCACCAGGAGCTGTGCAAGTCGGCGAACATCAGCTCGATCACATCGCCCATGCGGGCGCACAGCGGGGCGCCATGCGGCGGGCAGGGGGCGCCGCCGTAGTCGCGGATCACCAGCATCCTGGCTAAACCTTCAACATACAAGCACAAACACCTCTCAGGAAAAATTGTCTTCATTCGTACAACTTTATGCATCATAACAAAATGTATTTGTTGAAAGGGTTAACATACAGTACATGCATACAAACAAAAGTTGGCATTCTAGAAGAATATGATTTTAGGAATTTTCAAGCGTGAAAATGAATATTTGAGATGGGGGGGGGGCTGAGGCTGAGGTGTAGCCCCCCCCTTCTCCCCAACCGACATTAAGTCATCCTTTTCCAAAGCGGTTGTTCACTTGAACAGCAGATTCTTCTCCGTCCTTCCTGACCACTCGCAAATGCAATATTTTCTAAGAGCAGTGCAAAAAATAAAAAATGGCCGCTGGCGTCAGGCTCTGAGGTGGAGACGGAGCGCTCATGCCAGGGCAGACGACAAGGCCACTTTGTCACCCGCCTTCATCCAGACCCCCTGAGGAACCTATTAACTGCCCCGCTCCACCTCACATGCTCATATTTTCAACATGAACCTTTTACACGAAACAAAGCGAAATGAGATGTTGCCGCAACTGTGCCATGGAGAAACTTTGACGACGGCGTGGATAAAAGCTACGGCGATGCCTTGACTTACGAGTGCCCCAAATTCGAATCATCGCTTGGTTGATTGATTCTCTTCTATTTCCAGTGTGTGTGTGTGCATGTGTGTGTTCTTCTACTCATGACATTGTGAGGACCGGCATGAGTTTTTAACCAACAGAGTGAGGACATTTCAACGAAGTGAGGACATTTTGGCCGGTCCTCACTTGGACACCCTCTAAATCAACTCCTAAGTATACAAAAAGGGTACCCTGTGCTGTGTGTGTGTGTGTGTGTGTGTGTGTGTGTGTGTGTGTGTGTGTGTGTGTGTGTGTGTGTGTGTGTGTGTGTGTGTGTGTGTGTGTGTGTGTGTGTGTGTATAAGTTTCAAAAAAACAAACAGACCTGGATCTGGAGGGGTTGTGCCTTCCTGAGGAGAGATGGGAGACGGGATCAGTGGAACCTAAACGATATGAGTCACAGTCATCATGGTGGACAGACATTAAGAATAAGGTACATTTAGGGGGCTTTCATCACTGAGGAAAGACCATCATCATACATATCCATATATGGAAAATAGCAATGCTTACATGAGGAAGACAAAACAGTGGAGATCTTCTTCCCTTGGAGCGATGCTTGGATGACTCTGCAGAGGGAGCAAAAGGTGAGCCCCGGGTGAGGAAAAAAAATGTAAAGGTTGTCTTCACCTGTCCTCCTGCAGATTCCCAGCTGACCAAGGCACTCCTTGTGGACGGCCAGTGCACATTTTAAACAAACGTAGCCCTGGTTGAAGACGCCCCTGCACGGAGACACAATTTGACATGATTTGATGTCATCCTCATGTCACGGATGAACACGTGAATAGAAAGCGTGAGTGTTACCTGAGCAGCAAGTGACAAAAGTTACATGAGGAGATTCGGTCGAAGGTGTGCATCTTGAACTGGTGACCGTTATGGTTGGCCAGAGCCGGTCGGATGTTCGATCTGGTCCGCCATATGGAGAAGATAAAACACCTGAATAGAATTCTTTTTGTTCGAGTCGCTCGGTTGGCAGGCTAGCGATAGCAGGCAAATGTTAGTCAGAGTTGTCTAAAATACTTGGCTCCTCCCTCCAAGTACCACCATCGTGACCAACATTAAGTACAATTTGTGGCTACTCAATTCACTTCTGATGCAAATAATGACCAACGCGGAATTGTAATTAAAAAAAATATATATATACTTACACGGCCATTTCAAACTGATCCAGCCATTTCTTCTTCAGCTCCCTGGTCTTGAAAAAGAGCTCAAAGCTGGTGTGGCCTTGCTGGTGCGTCACGTAGAAGCCGTAACACCACTACGTGAGGGGTGACAAACAACGGCATCCATCAGAAATTTGAAAAAGATTTTTCAAAAACGGTCACTTGCTGAGTTCAATCTTCAGAAATTATTATTTCCATTACCTTTACCAAAAGAAAGTTGTTCCCCCTAAAATTACATGTTGTCACTAAAATGACAGTTTTTTTTCTCAAAAAACACAGAACTTTTGTCACGAAATGTATTACTTTATACTCATAGCACTGTGATTATTTTTATCCTTGGAAAATTAAAACATATTTCTTTTATCAACAAAAAAAAAAGCTGTGCCAAAACAAAAGGTGCTAAGCCCAAAAAAAAAAAGATGTTTTTACATGATGACTTTTCTCACTGGCTCACCTCCCCTTTTTAAAACGTTGACTCTTAAAAAAAATGGAAATATTCTTCTAAATTTACAACTCCCCATGCTCATTAAATTAATACTTTACTGTCATATGATTACAAAAAAAAAACTCCTTCCAAAAATTTGACATTATTTTTGTGAAAAGAAGAAATGGTTTTCTTGGGAAAATTAATTTATTAAAATATATTCAACAATATCAGGGGCGTGGTAGCCTTTGTGAGACTCCCAAACAGACGTTTCATTTCAGGGCCAAATTTGACGACCCAATGACAAGAATGTTTTGGTGCACGACGGTCCCCATCCACCGCGGACCAATTGGTTTAATTTACTCACAAAATGACTCCATGACTACAGTATTCGAGTCATGGAAGAGCATTTCACTGTAAGTCACTTGCATAGATAGTGTCGATGAACAAAGCCGCCTTATTTTTGGTCAACAAAATCCATTTCAGACCAATTAAGAGAAATTAAATCATTTCCCATGTCACATCTGATGATCTCTGGCTGGGAATCACTTATGTTTTCAAACATATTTCTTCCACAAAACCCCCAAAAAATTAACGTTCCGAAGTTTCTCCAGTGCGATCCGACACATCCCCTCCACAGACATATTGCGGATCAATTTCAGCGGCGTCCCCACTTTTCCCAAGCCCCTGATGTGCTGCAGCTTGCGGTGTCACATCTGATCAAATCAGTTTCAGCCATCGCTCGCCATTTTTGGTGCCCCCCCCCCTCCCGTGAACTCCACAAGTGTTTTTAGAGCTTCGCCGAGCGTTAAATCAGCCGCCGCCGCTACTCCGCATCCAAGCTCTGAAGTTTTATTGAGCGGCGAATGACATATTGCTGTGAGCAGCCTCTGACCAGCGCACACGTTCATCACTCGCTATTAGCGCGGCGGCCATGCGGCGTGCCGTGTTTGCGGCAGACTTGCTCTTTTTCTTGTCTGCGTTGCTACGTTGGGTGTTTAAAGGTGAGTTGGGATTGGGAGTCGGAGGTCAACTGTAGCATGGCATGGCGTGGTTTTTCAAGAATGGGATCATTCTTCTTGACTTGAGGATATGGCGCAAGTGTACCTCATCAAATATTGTGTGATAAACGGAGAGCGAGATCACCTTCTTGCCCTCCTTGTCCGACATGGGGTTGTCGGTGATCTTGAAGACGTTGAGGTCGAGCACATCCTTCATCTCGTAGTTGTCGCCGCGTCGTTTGCAGACCACGGCGGCCACGTCAAACAAGAATAGGTGTCTGAAAACCAGGCCACGGCAATTCGGTCAGCTGGAGTGTTGAGATGAAGACAAAATGTCCGCTCCGCAAACCTGTCCAGTTTCCTCCGGTCAAAGTTGGACACCATGCGCACTTCTCCGTCTCCTCTGGGCCGACCGTAACGGATGAGAGGCTGGTTCTTTCGGGTACAACAGCAGATTATTTTGGTTATTATCAGAATATATCAATATAAAAAAATGACACTTGTGTTGCAAATGCTATGTATCCATAAAATCATAACATACGGCCACGTATTGTAATGCAATAGAACACAAGAAAAAAAATTATCGGAATAAATCATAAAATAGAAGGAAGCTGTTACACAATGTGGCCCCGCCCCTGCAAACAAAATACTTTTTTCTAAAAAGTGGAGAAAGGTCAGGTTATAATTATTGGGGCATGAAAGGGTTAATCTCAGCACAATTTACTCTGAAAATAATCAACAACAATGATGCTTTTCGAGACTAATCTAATTGCATTCTTGTCAAATCAAAACAGCTATTTACCAACTACTGTACTTTTAATGTCATTTGCTTTCCAGCGTGACCCTGACATTGGACTGCATAATCAAAACATATAATAATAATTAAAAGAAGCAACCGGTAATTAATATTGAGCTCGTTTCTGTACCTTATGGCATGAATGCAGGCCTTTGTCTAGTTCGATGCTGCCAGCAACAATTACCGTATTGTTATCGCCAGCTGATGTTTACTTGGTCAATGAAGACTTTTTTAAACAGGACGACCCTGAACACATTCGATTGTATTTGTTCCTGACACAAACGTGATCTGAATGAAAATGTAACATGCGTGAGGCCTACCAGGTTCTCGATGGACCGCTGGTACTGGTCCATCTCCCGGAGAGTCTCGTTGTCTCTCTTCACCTCATTGACAAATTGAGCCAGGTCCTGAGAGACACACACACACACACACACACACACACACACACACACACACACACACACACACACACACACACAGGGCACTTCATTTGATACACAGTCTTGTTTGTCTTAAGTGCAGGAGAAGTTGGACAGATGCGAAAATAATGACAGAGAACCCCCACTGTTCCAACTGAGCCACGCTACAAATAGTGAAAAGCCGTGAGGATTTGTTGCCTACAAAAAAAGGTTTGTCATTGCCGATAGATGCCACAAGATGGCAGTGAAGCACTATTTCTCTGTTAGACAAGGCTGTGGCCTGACTCACTGAAGCTCCGAACTTCACTTCAACAGAGTTGCCTGGCATCAGTTTTATAAAAAATAACACAGAATAGGTTATTTAATATATATTTTTTTAATCTGCGAACTACAAATCTGCGGGATCACTGTTCACCTTTCTACTTACCTTCATGGCATCCAGCGCCACCTTCAGGTTGCTCTTGTCTGCGGCATCATGAGTGTGCTTGAGAAGCTCCTGAGAGAGAAAATAATTAATTTACTTTAGTGTCAAACTGTGACCATTGTAAAAACATGGCAGAACCTAATTGCTAAGTGTTAATGGCTAATCATGCTGATCTCCGAAAAAAAATCTCATATATTACAATTTATTTTCTCATCTTTAATCTTCTAAATTACAGCATCTTCCAAAACCTTCATCTTCTACATTCTCCTAAAATTATGACTCTTGCTCCTTGTATTTTTTTTCTTCCCAAATATATTTTTTAGGTAAATAACTTTCTCAGAATATGTATTTTAAATTTTTTTTTCAGACTAAATCTCATAAAATTACAACTTTGTTTTTTACAGTGCTACATTTTATTTAGCTGAAAATTACAACTTTATTCAGCATGTTTTTCACCTAAAAAAAAGACAATTTTCTGTGAGAGAAAAAGAACGACACGAAATTATGAATTTTTTTAAAATAAAAATATAACTATACTCTTGTAAGGTTATGATTGTTATATTTAGAAAAATAAACAAACTATTCCCACAAATACGGAAGGTCATTTCTTTTGGTAAAGAAACAAAGCAAGAGAAGGTGTCAATGGGACAATTCACATTGTTGCCTATGTCTAAAAAAAAAAAAGTTACAACTATGCGATACAATATCATAATAATGAGATAGTATCCCCTAAAAATGAGATGAAATCGCATAATTACATATTAGGTCAACCACCAGTGATAACTCCCATTTCCATTTCCAATTGCAACTTTTTTCAGAAAAAACACACCTTTTTTTAAACTTGAATCTTCTAAATATAAAACTTTTCGAATAAAGTGAAAAAAAAGTCAGACTAAAAAGCCCAATACAACCCAAAACACGTGTGGTGTTAATCCTTAAGATGCTGAGGGAATTTGCAATGAAGTGCATTTCAATTTCAATTCACACATGCACACGCCATCCTCTCGAGCAAGAAGTAGTTGGACGTTATTGATGGAAGGAGAGGGCGTGTGTGTGCGGGCGGCCATCTGTTGACGACACCTGAGGATGACTTTGTGAAGGTCAACGCAAATGAATGAGCCCAATGGGGGAGTATTTACTCTATTTTCTTACACTTTAAAAGCTGGTCCTTGGGCTACGTTTTTTTTTTTTTTTTTTTACATAAAACAATCAGGATACAAAAAATGTTGATGAAAAGATGATGATTTAACAAATGATGACATTCAATGATGCCATTTAACTTATTTAAGGACATTTAATTTGAACAAGTTCAATTGCGTGTTTCTGTGGTCTGACTGTGAGCCAAAATGTGGAGAAAGTCTCCCCCTAGTGGTTAAATATAGAGCGGTAAGAATTTCACCCACTTTCACCGTATTTGTTTAAAAAAAAATGTACGTGTTACATATTTGGTGAAAAGTATGTGTTCTACTTTTGAGTTAATGAAGTGTATAGTAATAAAATATAATTTATAAGGTTTTATTTTTGAGGCGATTTTTGAAGCGTTTATTTTGAATGAAGTCACCAAATACGGTTCCTTTACCCTATGAAGTCATTTTACAAAGCATACGTACGATGCGAAAAGAGAAAGACCAAAATCCTTCAATGAAAATTCCATACCTGCAGCAAAAGGTGGTACTTGAGGACCCTCTGCATAGGGACCACCAGCAGGTCCCTCAGGGTAAACTTGCCGTTATTGGCCCTCTTGGAACACTCCTGCAAGTGCAAGTGTGACCATAACTCCTGGAACATTTTTTGGTGAACAATGCATGCCGCCGTGATAAGCACGGTGTAGATGAGCTTGTAAAATCCAGACCTCTAGCTTGAGCCGGACATCCTCCTTCTCCTTGCAGATGAGGTCCAGCACAGCGATGGCGATCTCCACGCGGCTGCAGTAGATGCCATAGATGAGAAGTCTGTGAGACAAAAGCGATCACTGTTAAATGGTACTTGTAAGGCAAAATTGACTTCTTAATGGTTTGCATCCGAATAGTTGGGTCTCTGGAGTGCCTCCCTATTCATCCATCCATCCATCTATTATCCGAGCCGCTTTATCCTCACAAGGGCTGCGGGCATGCCGAAGCCTATCCCAGCTGTCTTCGGGCAGTCGGTTATCCTTCAAATAAAGGTGAAATACCTCTCTTTGTAGCTGATGAAGATCTGATAGAGATTCAAAGCGTTCTTGTTCAAGATGGAATCCTGAACGTCAGCCATTAGGCTCTTGTGAACCTTCACCAAGTCCTGCGGCGAGTATGAAAGCAGTGAAATGTTTAAAAGAAGAATAAGAATCAATTATTTCATTCATCCTCCAAACATATGACAAGAGGAAAACTCACTGGGATGTTGACAAACACTTGGTCGATTTCAGCCATGGAGAAAAACCTCTTGAGCGGGTTGAGGAAATACTGCGAGAAGACACACACAACAGCATCATTATCCAACCTGCTGGCAACAATATGAATGCAAATGTGTCTTAATTCATAACAGCACTCAAACGGAAGTCGGCAGCATTGCAAATCAAGGGCCAGGAAGAATGGGACATTAACATAAAAAGTGGAACAACTGCTAGATAAACACGAAAGGCATGATCATTGGCGACCATAAAATAATGCACTGGATAACCACTAACATAAAAAATGCCGAACCCTGTCGACCGCTGTGCCACCCTAAAAATGTACAAAACAGTGAAATTTGTCATTTATAGCTGGGAGTGCAGTACCTTTAAATCTCTGATAGATAGTAAGCTCGGTCGGTCAGAATTTTAAGTAAGAATGAATTATAGAATAGGGGTCACAAGGATTTGCCAACGCGCCAAGTATATATGTGTGACGTGCGCTCTTTGGGACCCCACGCCTGGAAGTGTTTGCGCACGTTTGGGAATGTTTAGCCGGCTAATGAGCTTTATATTGAGGTGTTAAGCAATCAGTCAATAAAGCCCATCTAGGCAGTGTGGCATTTCCTTTGTCGTTCCTTCGCTATTAGCCTTTCGCGCTGTGCTAGCACAAAGGATGGTAGATAGATAGGTAGATAGGTAGGTAGATAGATAGATAGATAGATAGATAGATAGGTAGATAGATAGATAGATAGATAGATAGATAGATAGATAGATAGATAGATAGATAGATAGATAGATAGATAGATAGATAGATAGATAGATAGATAGATAGATAGATAGATAGATAGATAGATAGATAGATAAAAGGCCTAGCTACGGCCTTGCTCGCAAATCATGGCCGGAGAAACTCAGTGGTGACAGTATTATGTAAAGTAGCTGAATTGTGACATCCCAATTAATTGTATCTGTTGAGATTCCCCCCCACCAGAAATCTCAATTCAAGCTAAAATATTGTCTTGATTGTGTGTCCACCAATCCAGATTAAAGGTCAACACGAGGGAAAGAACTGCACCCTTGATTGAGCGTGCCGCAAAGATCCGAGAGGCAACGCGGGCACCTTCTCGATGGATTCCAGCGTCTCCGTGTACTTCTCCTCCGTCTGCTTGATTTCGGAGAGGCAGCAACTGCGAACGTCTGACATCTCGACCTGCTTCTGGAAAGAAACGCGGCTCGTTGTGAATCTTCACAAAGGGATTAAAAAGTACATTCAGCGAGCTGCTAACAGCAATACAGTAAGCTGTACTGTACTAATTTGTGTGTGTGTGTGTGTGTGTGTGTGTGTGTGTGTGTGTGTGTGTGTGTGTGTGTGTGTGTGTGTGTGTGTGTGTGTGTGTGTGTGTGTGTGTGTGTGTGTGTGTGTGTGTGTGTGTGTGTGTGTGTGTGTGAGACACTAAAGTGTGTGTGAGAGACACTAAAGAGTGTGTGTGAAGGAGGTAGTCTTTTTTTTCAATTTTTTTTTCTTTTTAACCAGTTTAATAAAGCAAGAACTGTTGCTTGTTGTGATACATTCAGTCCCCTCCAAAAGTATTGGAACGGCTAGGCTCATATGGGATCTCTGTGATTGCATTGCATGTTATGTCATATTGGATATGGTGTGTTTGTATGACAAAAACAGTCTTTATATCCTTGAACTTTGAGGAAAGAACATTTCCTAAATGCTTGAAAACTCAACTTTAAATATGACTTGAAAGGACAATGACAAAATAAAGTAGCATTAAGGTAAATAAGACCATACTACAATAATATCTTAACTGTGTAAATATGTGCTTCCACAGCATTAGTGTGTGAATATTTGTTATTTGAAGGCATATCATTCCTGAAGTCGTAGCTAATTCCATTAGCATTTCAATGGGATCTTATATTGCATTCACACTTGAAGTGTTTTACAAATGATGCATGCTTTGAATTTAAATATACAATGTATGCCATTCTTTTTGTTGTGTGTTTCGTTTTACAGTCAACCCCAACAAGAGTGTCATGAAACAGCTTTAACTCATTCACTCCCAAAGACGTTTTTAAACGTCTTTTCAGACTTGGTCCAGAATTGGCTGGTACTGAATG
>CAAKHF010011018.1:0-12658 GCA_901007745.1 Hippocampus kuda
CACACACACAGATACACACACACGCACACACAAGCAGCATCGTAAAAAACACTTAGCCATTGATTAAAGATCAAAGAGTTAACCCACCTGATAAGACAGAAAAAATATGCACAGCCATTCAACAGCTTTACATCTTCTCAGCCCCCCCTCACCCCACATGTACTGTATATGTTGCTCTATGTGACTCACTGTTGTTTTTCTGACTTTCACTCCTTCTCGCAGCCGTTTGCGGACTTTTTGCGGACTTCCAAAAAAAAAAAAAAAACATTTTAATGAATGTTTGAAAAAATCCGTGATGCACCGAAGCCGCGATAAACAAACCGCGAAATAGCGAGGGATTACTGTATATGATTTTTTTCAAAAAAGATTAATTTTTTTGATGAATATGTTTGAAAAAAAGCAGTGATGCACTGAAGCCGCGATAAACGAACCTCGAAATAGCGAGGGATCACTGTACTTGAATACATGCCTTAGCTCAAATAGATGCCTCCTTTTTTGTCCAACATTGATGCATGATTGATGTACAACAATTGCTCATCGACCGGTCGATGTCAGGCATCCACACACACGACGAAGTAAATGTCAGGTTTATTTAAACAGAAACGGTAGAGAAGATAAAAGCTGACGGCATTTGAGGAAATATGGCACAGCAGGTTAAGGGCTATAATTTGATACAAATAAGGAGGAAGGCGTCAGTGAATGCATCACAGCTGGCTCCGGCCAACGATGACGGCTCTCTAATGAGCACACTGCGGGCTTCGGCGGCATGGGCAGGGTTAACTGCTCTTATACATGGAAGCCTTGAAAACAATAAGCCTCCCGTGAGCTTTAACAGTATATCCTCGGATTTAAAAGTCGCTCTCTTTAAAGTTGTACGCGAAAAGCCCTTCAAAGCTCACCACACCCCACGAGAGAGGGGAGCAGCTTTCTTTATAGTCTCGGCATCGACTCGCCGCCGTGAGTCACCAGCCATCGCACCCCTGCCGTCCGCCCCCGCCTGCACCCAAAAACGAATTTTGCCCGAGCTAGGGAGGAAAGCAAGGCAATTAAATTGGCTGCTCGGGAGGATCATTCGGACTTGATTAAGGAGCGTTCCTCTTTCTTTCTCATGTCCATTGTGTTCATTTATTCCTTTTTAATTACAGTGATGAAAAGCACATAGGTTACACGTACTCCTTAAGTCCGCCTGCTAATTAGCAGCGCTAAATTAACGGGACGTTTGCGTGCCAAATTGGGTGTGAGCATACATGATGACATCATTGGCATTTCAACCTTCACTTTATACAAAAACATGTACACCTACCGGGTTTAATTTGTTCCGTAACCAAGCTCGTAACTCGGTTTTCCGTATCAAATCTAATCAAATTTCCTCATGCTGACTTGAAATGCCATTAATCTGATAAAGCCCCCGAAAACACCACCATTTTATCAAATGCGTTTTTAATAAGGCGAATATGCTAACTCGTCGTCACCTTGTCATCACGCCGTATTTTATAAAAACAGAATAAAAGGGGATATAAAGACAAATATAAATGTTGTCAAACTATTTATAGTACAGTAAGATTCATGTGTTGGATGTGTGCCTTCAAGGGGTGTGGCCTACTGACTGATGTCAAGAGCTGGAATTGGTGAGTCAGTGTGTGAGCATCTTGGCGTGAGTTGTGGCACACACCTTGCACGTGCTTGTAGTTGTGTTTTGCTATCTGTCCCATTCAATAAACATCTGAAAGTACATCATGAGCGCATGATAGTCAAGTGGCGGCATATTTGTTTGTGTTATGTGTTTGTGTTCATAAGTGTTTTTCATTGGAATCCATCCTCAGCTATTGGCTGATTGATTGGTTTCACATATGTTTGTGGTCTTTCGACAATGCCCGAGGATGCCATGAGATAGCCCCAAAGTGGCCCCGGCTAAAAAGAAGGTTAATGGAACACTTTAAATTGTCCCGAGGTGTGATTGTGAGTGCGAATGGTTTTTCGTGTACGTGCGCCTTGCGATGGCTGGTAACCACTTGAAGGTGTCCCCCCGCCTACTGTCTGAAGACAGCTGGGATGGGCTCCAGCACACCTCATGAGGATAAGCGTTACTGTAATTACTGTTGAGAGACTGAACAGAGGATTTGGACAATTTTAAGTTTAACAATGGATTTAAACATTTACTTAATTATTAAAATAGTTGTCCATTGATTTGATGATCAGTTAACTATAGTGGCACTGCATCAGGACCTTGTTTTATGGCTTACTTCACGAATGCCGTGTTCCAGTTGCCCATTTCTCACCAGTGTGCCCCGGTTTCCCAACACCTGCCGCGGACCTTGTTGACCTTGGCAACATCTGAGCCGGTATGACTCTATCATTATTGGTGTTACTTATCCGAGGCATATAGCATGAAGGGTATTGCCAAGGACCCTCCTAGATGTTAACATTCACCCTGACTAGTAAACCCTGGTCCTCTGGTCTGCTGTGTGGTCTCAACCACTGACAGGGACCCCAATAGGTAAATTTCCACCAAGAAGAGGTTGACTTTGTGTTTTTCTTCATTGTTATTTTGGGGGGGATTTTTGCCTCTCTTAAGACATTATGACCCCCACACATGGTTCCCACCTTTTAAGTACAATCCACATTTAACTCATTCACTCCCAAAGACGTTTTTAAACGTCTTTTCAGACTTGGTCCAGAATTGGCTGGTACTGAATGAGTTTTAATAAATCCATCCATCCTTTGTCAACACCGCTTATCCTGAACAGGGGCGGAGGGAGTTGCTGGGGCCTATCCCAGCTGTCTTTGAGTGGAAGGCAGACTATAAACTGAACTGGTCGCCAGTCAGTCGCAGGGCACGTACAGAGACAAACGACCATTCACGCCCGCATCCACACCGTCGCTGACTGGCAACCGATCCCACGCTGCCCGCACACAAGTCCGGCGTGTGTACCACGACACCATCAGCGATTTCACTTAATAAATGTAACTTTTAAAATGCAAAATGAAGGCTTCAACCCAAGCTGTATTAATGTGCCATAAGTGTACCTTTGGCTATACTTCAACGCGGGATTGTAGTTAAGGTAAGTTGTTTGAAGACAAACTTTAACAAACATTAAACATGGTTATTTACTGACGTTTGCTGTCGCAGGCAAAGCACGCTCCAGGCACAATTTCTGACTGCAGGTGTTTAGTATTCATCTCGTACTTCTTGCAATGGGCTACGTTTTTTTGGGGGAAGACTCTGAATAACCAAACAGAACAATTGAACAGCGTTCTGAGTTTCCAAATGCTCTGAGTGAAGCAGCGCGGTTCAAGCGTATTTCGGGACTCACCCACATGATGAGGGAACATTTCTTTTTTTTGAGGGGGCGACAAGCTCTAGGGTGCATTTGGAAACAGACTCTGGGCGCGCACTGCTTCGCTCCAACCATTCGTTGTTGAAATGTGCCGTTCGGTGATTTAGCGTGCATGCTCTAGGTGCTCCAAATGGGGATGCGATGCACCAGTGCGTCAGGCAGTCCAGATGGAAACAGTTCAAACACAAGCTGCTGATTGGTTTAGTACAGACCGCATTTGGAAATTAATGAGAGGGTTAGCCTCTCTGAACACACGCACGCATTCTCAGATGAGTGAACGGGTGTCAGAGTGAATTTCATTTCCCAACGTGACCCTCATGATTTTGGTCTCGGTTGTAAAACAAATCAAATGTTAAACAAATTTTCCCTAAAAAAAAAAAAAAAAAAAAATTTTTTTTGACTGGTCTGAAGGAAGTAAAATAGCAAGGCAGCCTGGTGGTAGACTGGTTTGCTGGAGGGCCACGATCCTGCATGTTTTACCATATCTCCCAGTTGCAACACACCTGACTGCTCCGCCTGTGCGTTCTAATGCAGTATGCATGGTTGGGTGACCATTGGCATGTTTAAAGTGTTCCAAGGCAATTTTTGTCCTCAGCGCGTTTCGCCGGAACAGGTTGAAATGAACTTTTGGCCACCTCGCGTCAGTGTCAAAAACATACGTAGTGCGTCACATGCATATAAATGAGTAAGTAAACGCAACTGAATAAAGTAAACACACACACACACACACACACACACACACACAAAGCGTGGGACAGAACCAAGAGCCATACAACACAGCCAGCTTTCTTAACCAGCTGGATTGAATTGTTTTCAACTGTCAAAGTGTTAAGAAAGCATTTAGTTGCCAACACAACTACCAGTGGTCACCAGACCCACTGGCGTTGTATAGAATTTTTTTTGAAGGAGGATGAGTACTCCTCCTCTTGTCCGCTTGAAGCAAAGTGAAGTCACTCCTTCACGCACGAGACATGCGGTTAGTCGTGATATTTCATATTCAGTCGACTCTGAAGTAGTGTATTGGCGGATTACACACGTAAAACACTCTGGGCGTGAGAATGGAATGCTCATCTCTGCAAAATCTTGGAGCTATATGTTTGGTCATTTTGTCACTATGACTTTGAATTTACTGCTTCTTTTATTTATTGGCCGATTCTGTTGACTTATATTGAAAACCAAATTTAAAAGGAAAACCTAAACTCTGATAGGCCACATTCGCGCACAATTTCGCCACATCTGGAGTAAATATACGAAGTAAATATACAGACCCGGTGGTTGGGGAAACAACTGCTTTACCCCACCTGGACTATGATATCATATTTGATTCAATACTTTTGCATCATATTTGAGTTCACTTCTTTAAAACGGGCTTATGTTTATGTGCCTGACACTGCATTTTTATGTGTGCCGAGATTGAAATGTATTTAGCAGTAGACTATTGAAAAAAATGAGCTTTTGAAAACGTGTGTATATGCGTGAACAAAGTCATGCTTAACAACATCCAAATCTCAGCCCCCGCCTCTTCCGTTACACCCTCGGATCATTTCAATTTGCATCCCAACTGGCCCTGGGATTCCCTGGCCCAGTTAAAAGGCAGGCTATTTGTTGTGCTCCGTGGTTAATGCCGCGCAGAGCTTTAAATACCCATATCAAATCTTGGCGGCTCAACAGATTCAGTTTTGCAAACCTGTATCGAACAGGGGTTCAATCCGCCCAGCTTAGAAGTGTACACTCCTTAAATTGCGCGATAAGGTAAAACCAATCACTGGATTAGGCTCTCTGTCAGCGAGGGTGTATTTTCCGGGGGGCTGAAACGGGATAAGCTGCCAGGGTAACGCGATGCTGCTTGAGATCTCTTTTCTCAATCGGAATACGCCGTTGATAGATTTCCGCCTAGCGACGCACGCTTCCTGTGAAACACATTTGGAGTTGGATGCCACGGGCGAATCGTCATCGCACATTTGATTGAAAAAATAAAAGTTTTTACCATGCAAACAGGCTACGACTACCGCCTGACTTTTTTGGGGGAAGATTCAGTCCCCAAAGCATATTTGATGGGCTTAACTATATCACGAGACAAAAGACCCAAGAAGCCATGCCAGAAAAGAAACAGGAAATCTGCCATTTTTGATCAAAGCGACTATTTTTTTTGGTTATTTCCAGATGACGTTGAAAGACAAACCTGTTTTAGATATTGAACAAAAAAGGCCCACGCAGTCAGTTAGCTACATGACATACATTTTGGTGAGCACGTCAATCATGAGTAGGCCAACAAAAAATCTCAAAAAGCATACCTGAAAAACACAGAAGGTCTGCTAATTTGGTTTGAAGTGGGCATTTTCTGCCATTTCCAGGGGTCATTCAAAGACAAAGCGTGACCTAAAAATGATTCCTATTAAGCAAAAAAAAATAATACTAAAAACTGTCCCCCAAGTCAGTTTCATTTAGCTACAAGAAATTTAGTAGACACGCCTATAATGCGTAGACCCACTAAAAAGGTCTCAAAAACCATGCCCAAAAGGCACAGGATGGCAGGCATTCTGGTTTTCAGAAGCCATTTTTACAGGGGTCTTTCAAGGACAAAAAAAGACTACTGATCTCAGTCCAGGTGGGGCTGCAGTGTTGTTACACGAAACAAATCAAAACCTTGACATTGGCACAACATACGGAGCGTTCAGAAGTGCTCACGGAGTGAGGAATCATGAGAGTGTCACGCTCTCTCTGCCGCGCTCCATCTGGCTCGCGAGTTGCACGGGAGGTTTTGGCCCTTGTGGCAGGTACATAAATAATCGGCCAGCTAAAGTATAGCCTCCAACTTCTGTCTCTGGTCGGGATGCTGCGAGAGCGTCTGGGATGACATCTGAGAGGAGAAACCAACAAAGATGTAGCTGCTCGTGCTCTCCCACTTTCGCATGAGGCCTGCTTTCCACTAACTGCTGCCAACTTGCAGCTTTGACGGTTGTAGTCGCTGCATCTTTGGGTTCTGCGTGAATGCAAAGAAGAGCCGTGCGGTGATCGGGGATGAAAACCACGTCGGTGACTCCACTGAGAGAACTTGCAATATGAAATAAGATATCTCAAGGACATGGATTTCAAAAATTGCCAAATGTTTCACTGTGCGCATCCATTTTCCAGAGACACCTTGGATAATCATCTTTCAATTTCAGCAGTGGCACATATCACACTATGACAGAATATTATTGCCGTTGCAATAACAAGACGATCCAAGCGAGTATGTGATGATCAACAGCTGTGTACAATTGACAATGTAAAATGACATTTTAAATTAAACTGAAAAATATCTAGTAACAAATTCTGCAAAAAAAAAAAAAGATGATGCAAATGAAGAAAATAATGTAGCCAATCAAATAACAGTTGAAATATTAAATGTTGATCATAGTTCAGCATACGTCTCGTTTTTAGCAAACATAGAATGTAAGAGAGTTCAACAGTCTTGACTAAATACTGTATAGAGTAGAAAAAGCTCGAATCTTCTCTTTCGGAAAATGCAACGTCAACGGTTTGTCTTCTTTTTAATAAATCATACCATCAGTATTGTCTTATTTCCACAAACATGCCACAATAGTTTGTTTTCTTTTTGGTCAAAGCAAAGACTGTCTTTTTAAGAAGGCACAACATCTTTCTTAGGAAAGTACAGCAGCAGCATTCTTCTTCTTTTGGGGAACAGCAAGTGCAACAGTAAGAAGGAGTAAGAAAACGTTAGAACTAAATGATTTGAAACTAGCAGGTTTGTTGTGATCAAAACATTGACAAGATTGTCCTAAGCAGGGACGAGTCACATCTTGACATGGTTTCCCACCTCCTGAGCAGCTGGTGGTCCCAAGGCCTGCACTCTCACCAACCAATCGCCCCACCTACCCACCCACCATGTAGCCTCGGGTGAAACGAGCACCATTCCTGGCCATTACCCGGTTGCTATGCTAATCCAGGGATTACAAAAAGTACATCTCCCTCCACACACACACAGCACTTAGGGTCTGCTAGAATTTGCAGGCTTGTTCTGACACACCGGGTCGCGGGTCTACTACGTCCCACAGGCACGTGAATCTTTCATGTTCAAAATACTACATTATCCCTTGTGGTCTGTTTGTCAGATGTCTTTTGGACTTCAACATTTATTTGAACTGCAATTTGGGACTGTCTTATACTTTGCTAGAACGTGACTAGTCAGTAATTGGAACGTCACATTTTTATGATTTGTAACAATTTGTAACCATAAAGGCCTCTTTTAATCATACCATATAAGACACGATGTCATCACATTGCCACGTTCTACGCTGTGCCGTAATATGAATCATTTTATTGGGTCAGGGAACTTTGATGGAGCTAAATCACGGACTTACGTCTGTCGTTTTGGTGAAAGTGAGTCACCGTGGTGAAGCGTGTAGCTGAACAACCAATAAAAACACGTTTGATTATACCACGTGTTTAACAAGTAGCTCCGTTTGGTGCCAGAAGAGTCCTTCAAAGGCATATTTACACTTCAGTCACTTTGGAAGTTGAACAAAGAACCGTAATAAAATGGTGAGAACAAGAATCCATGACCATGACTTATTTCATTTATTTATTTAACCTTTAGGTATCCAGATAAGGTGAGAGCAGGTTTTCAACTACAATGATGCCCAGGTTGCAGATAGCAGAGTAAAAAAGCGAGTTATTATTACTATATGTGCTTTGAATTATTTTATTATTTATAATTATAATTTATAATTTGAATGAATTAATCAATACATTTTAAAAAATCATTAATTATGCATATGTGACCCATATGTCTGTTCACCCGGTCCGGACTATGCACCGCCCGTGTCCACGCCCACCCCTCTCGTTGATTAATATTTGCGGGTCTGATGGATGGAGTGCATCTTATGTGTCCCCAAATGTATGTTATTACCAGGAATGCAAGAACAGAAAGCATACAGAAAGCGATGTTAGTCCGTACATGAACCCTTGTGGACCAAAACATCCCATAACAGGACTGTTGACGTACAAACTAAAATGATGTCATGATCTATTAACATGTTGAAGGCGCTAACTTGTCCATATTGAATAGTCCAAATTCAATGTTTTTCTTTTTTACTGATATGCAGATGATAATTACTTATACCCATAGCACAATACTGCTTTTTATTGCTTTCATGTCCATAGAGGGCACCAACCTCAATAAGTAAATAGAAACTATATATGTATGGATAGGTCTGACGCCACTGAAGATTTTGAGTGGTCGCAAGAAAAAAAAGGATTCAGAAATGACTTTGATATTACACTTTAAAGCCACCATTCCATTATGGTGCCTTTGTCCGATGTGTCGTTAAAAAAAATCAACGCACAAGGGTTAAATACCTTAATAAAAGGGAAAAACATGCAATTAATATAAATCCCACAAAACACCTACAAATTCTATTGTTAAAAAATGCCATATAATTACATTTGACAGGAAATTCCTAAATTGGCCTCTAATCAGAGATTGCGTTTTGTTTTCCAACTCGCCATAGGTATTTTTGACGCTTACAATCCAACATTACAGTGTTTATAAAGCACCTTGAAAAGAACCACAGGTGCATGAAATGTGCTGTACATAAAGTAAAAATCTGACATATAAAATCAAAACAGTGAAAACAACAAACTAATAACTAAAATCATGAAACATAATAAGAATAATAACAATAATAGTAACAATAATAACGATACCATTTTTTTTCCCAAGCATGTCAGGTTACTTTTTGAGATACTTTCTTTTTTTTAAAGTTGAACCTACAAAAGCTTGCGGAATACAAAGTTTACCAGGCACTGCAATTTATAGCAATAACACTTCAGAAAGAAAATTCCACCTGATGCTGAATCTGTATAATATGATGACTATTATTATTAATAATGTTATTCTTCTTATAAACAAATAAATGAATTATTGTTATTATTATAATCATCATTATTATTATGAAGAATTGAGGGCATATTTGGAATCGGTGTGAAAAAAATTATCGAGAAAAATGTGAAAGTATGTTGGCTAGTGTCATTAAAAAGTTCAATAGCTTTTTCTATACTTATTTTCACAATTCAATACAATTCATTGTCTATTCATCAACATATTGTATTTATTTCATCTCGGTACAGACTTCATCTTTCAAATAACAGGCAGACGTGGTGTCTTATTTCGAGTAAATGGAATTAATCAAAAGAGGTGTTCTAGGCTTGAGGAATCATCATGGGTGTCCACAAAACACCTGGACATATGCGCAAATGCAAAACCTGCTTGTATTGCCATCCTGTTAGCATTCAGTCTTTTAGGGTGGGAAATGATTTATTCACAAGCACAATGAGTGATAAAAAGTGAGTGCAGAGAGAAAAAGAGAGAGAGGCTTAGTATTGATCCACTAGCCGCCCACGAGCTAATGTTGACCCAAGTGGTGGAGATCCATACGGGCCAGTGAGTGCAACATCAGGGATGGGACAGAGTAAATCTAAACATTTGCTTTCGGGTTTGCTTCAGGACAAAATAAGCAGCCGAAAGAAGGTAAGCACAATAGGTGTTGTGTGTGCGTGTTTGCATTCACCAAATACACAAATACACACCTTAGAACTACAACTCTATGTCAAGTAGGCTACCATGTTAGCAACTATACTTATGTTAGCATTTTTATTATTATTTTTCAATTAGTACTTGACAAAATGGTTGGGATTGAAATTCTTCAATGGTCTCTCAAAGCCCATTCTGTAATTGGGTTGCTATCTTGCTATACCTCTTTGTTAGCATACACGCTGTCAGTTAGCGTGTTAGTGTTTGGAAAATCCCAATTTGAAGTGAAGTCGTCCCTCCACCATAACAACACTTTTTGGGGTTTCACCATTGTGGATTTTTTGGGGGTCATAAATATCTGATTTTGCAGTGATTATTGTTCCATACGGACCTCTTTACAACAATACAGCCATCTTACCTTATGATCAGAATAAGATGGCTCTTTTTGCATTAAAGTAAAGAATGTAACATGTTTTGACAAAGTGCTACATTACTTATATCCGAACAATATTCAACGTTCTCTTTTTGTGGAACAAAAAATCGACACCATGATTAAACTTGTGCATTTTTACATTAAATTAACCTGCTGCTGTGTTCTCTTTCAAGAACAGCTATATGTAACAGGAATCGATTTTGACAAAGGCATGCATATTCTTTTTCAAAAAAGATCAGCTGGTCTACATGGTCTGCCAGCAAGAATAAGTAATTCTTTGAGCGTGAGGGGATTTACATCGACAAATAACCATTCACACTGGCAATGACACCTTGGGACAATATAGAGTGTTCAATTAACCTACTTCGCATGTTTTGGGAATGTGGGAGGAAACCGAAGAACCCGAGGAGAACCCACGCAGGCACAGGGATCATATGCAAACTCCACACAGGAAGGCTCAGACCCAGAATCAAACACACTACATCTGTACTATAAGGCAGACATGCTAACCAATCGACCAATGTGCTGCCATAGATTGCTCAACTACCAACTCGTTACGACCAGCTACTCATTGTTGTATGCCAAGTAAATCCGTGTACCCTTCTTCCGTGTACCTACACTGCTGTACAAAATCTGTTTCTCAGAAAAATAAATAAATAAATACATACATAAATAAGCAAGTAGAAAAGTTAGATAAGTTATCTAAAAATTGTGAAATTACCCCCCCCCAAAAAAAAAGTGTGTGTGTGTATATATATATATATATATATATATATATATATATATATATATATATATATATATATATATATATATATATATATACGCACACGCACACACACACACACACATACATGTGTGTGTTTGTGTTACACTAGAAAAAATAATGAGAGATTTGGATTCGACATCACAAACTGCCCTAGTTTCGGGTGCTGTGTGCCGCAAAGCATGCAGAAAATATATTTTCTCCACACATCTGCACTCGGCTACCACATATTATGAACATACATGATCCCCCCGAGAAGAAGACAATCATATTGGCACTAAACGCGCCAAGGTGCTGCTTTTTTTTTTTTTTTTTAATATATCATAAATGATGTCGAGGAAAAAAAATGAGGGGGAACACGGCACAAACAGCACTACGTGGTATATAATTCCGCCTCATATGGAGCCATCCCACGCTACGACAATATTGACATAGCACCGGTGGGCAAACAAATGTCAGCGCCCTGCCAACATATGAAATACTTAACGTTACCAATTTCCAGCTGTCAGTCAACCAGGGAATAATGCAGGATTCAACACACAACAATTAATCCCATTTTTTTTCCATCTTTTCATTTGGGTTCACACAACTATTTCATTTTATTAGTTATCTTGATTATAGTTATCTTTATTATAATAAAAGTGTCCCCAGACAGGCTTTGTTACAGCTGTTACAGCACTCGACAGTATATGCATGTAATACAGTATGCTCAAGTTCATCCTTGTTCCGTCTATTCAGCCTTGTACATCCATCCATCCATTTTCCGATCCGCTTTATCCTCACAAGGGTCGCGGGGGTGCTGGAGCCTATCCCAGCCGTCTTCTGGCAGTCGGCGGGGGACACCCTGAACCGATTTCCAGCCAATCGCAGGGCACACAGTGATGAACAACCAACCGCGTTCACACTCACAACTAGGTACAATTTACAGTGTTCCATTAACCTGCCACGTTTTTGGAATGTGGGAGGAAACTGGAGTACCTGGAGAAAACTCACACAGGCACGGGGAGAACATGTAAACTCCACAAAGGAAGGCCAGAGCTGGAATCGAACCCGGTACCTCTGTACTGTTAGGCTGACGCGCTAACCACTGTACCACAATTTTGTTTCCTTCCTCTTAAAGTAAAGCACTTTTGTAATTTAATTTAAGAATTTTCTATGTATATAATACAGTAGGTCAGGTCTTATGAGCAAATTCAGGCTATGTAAAGTGTTAAAGTACGAATCTTTGTTTAATTTACAGCACTTTTAATAGCCTATACTCAGGTTCAGGCTACTTCAGTCTATTAAAAATAAATAAAAATAACAACAATGTTGATTGCTAATAAAGCACTTTGAACTTGAGGTACGTCAAAATGCTTTCTTGACGTCTCCTTCCTTACTGACCACCAAGTGACCCCATGGCACAGAGGCTAAAAATACATGTTAAATAATGTCTATTAAATCAAAGCATTTCGTTTTTCATGTGTAAAAAAAAGTCAAGGATTCACGTTGTTTTCTATATACCAAGAGGCAGCGGCAGCACTTTGAGATCACCTCCTTTAACAAGGCAGCATTCCCATGACCCCCCCCCCCCCCCCCCCCTTTAA
>CAAKHF010011020.1:0-18054 GCA_901007745.1 Hippocampus kuda
GTACCTCCGTGGTAATGCGTTGCACCGCCGGGGTAGGTGCTCTCCGTCCTTCTAAACGTTTTAAACGGGGCTCGAAATCATCTAACCTGTGAGCCATAATGGAAATCGCGCCGCGGAGTTCCGCAACGGCTTGGAACTGCGGGATCAAATGTTGCTCTAGACGGGACAGAGCAGACGAAACCTTGTCAATGTCCGCGAGATCCATATTGGCCGGAGTATTCTGTCACGTTACGCACAAAACGGGATAAGGAACCGCTGTGTACGTAACAGAAAGAACGAGAATGGGTGGATCCCCGAAATAGCAGACACTGACAAGGACTTCGTCACTAAATAATATTTATTATGAATAAAAAACTCCGTCGAATAGAAAACAGAAAACGCTGGTTAAAAAACGAAAACCAGGAAATGAAATAACACGATAACGAAAAGCGCTTGCAAAAAACGGCAAGGAAGAATGATCGGGCAACTGTTATAGTATTAATAGGGTGAAGTCGAATAATGCAACGATCGATAATAATTTATGAGTAGCGCTTTCAATAAATCATGGGCAACAGCAGTGGCACGGCATGGAATACTCCGGCAAGGAGTCGACAGCCGGAGCGCCTAGATATAGCAGGTGTAATCACGAACAAATAGGCAGCAGGTGTGCAGAAATGAACGCCTGCCACCTGCTGCCCAATACGGAACATGACAACATACTCTTATCAGCTTCTGTAAACAATGTCATTTCACCGTAGAAATAAAATTGAAATCGGGAGTAGAACTTTTGGCCAGGCCCTCCACAATATTTTCTGCTTCTCATTTGGCCCCCCCGTGAAAATAATTGCTCACCCCTGGTGTAAAGTTATCGTTATAACTTGTTTTTTAGCGAGGTGGGACATTTAAATTTGTCAAAATTGGCACACATGATTGAGCAAGAAATTGGAAGGATTAAAAGTGTGATCATCATAAAAACAATAGTAATAATAAATGTAAGTAAAATAATAATTATATAATAATAACTACAAAAAGTCTTCGCGGCGCCAGCAACGTTGAGGTACTATCACAATGGAATTTTTTGAAAATTAAGCACATCAGATTAAAGGCAACTGTACTTGGAGAAATTGACATCTATAAATTGTTAAAAATGAAAAAAAAATGGTATTGCCTTGACGAAAAAGGCTGCTGTAACTTGACCCACAATAATAATACTGTATCGTGTCGATATTTGACACATTTGATGAGTTTCGGCCTGAAGACATCGACAAAGTTATTTTTTTTAATTGTGGCAGTGGCAACCCTTTATTGTTTTTCTCTGGGTAGACCAGATTTACCTCATATTTCCTGAGAAGAGTTTTTAGGCCTTTGTGACGTTGCAACACAAAATTTGTGAATGTTTGCAAAAAGCGCTGTTCGCCAAGAAAACAACACTACTTTGAAAGGTGTGAACATGCACGGAAACTCATTTTACATTGCAAATACTGTACATTAGGCAACCACCAAATACTGATTCTTCTCCTTTGATGAATGTCGTGGCCCAAAAAAAAAAAAAAACGCTCAAAACAATCCACATCGGTCCACATGATGTAACAACAAACACCATGTGACAAAACAAGACAAAAAAAAAAGCAAGGCTCTTGAAGAACACTTGCCGACAGCTGTCAACTATGACACCACCTTGGAAAATAAATAAATTAATGTAAAACAAAACATAAATAATTTTTCAAGATTTTGGTGTGGCTTGATCAAATGATGACCGATTGGTTAAAAAGAGGGAAGTGAGAGATGAAGGTAAAACAAACTAGAGTAATTTATTATGTATTCAAAGTATGTTGAGTGTGTCTTGTGTGTCGCGGGAATGTTAAAACCTGAGTGTTTTTGGTAGATAAATGGTGACGTGAGGTTTGAGCATCAACCCATAAATGGGCTTATCAACTGAGAGCAGGCAGAGAAAAATGATGTTTTATCTCTCTAACGTTGCAAAGCATCCAGGCACACAAACACATAACATGTCACATCTCAGTCATTGCCAAACTGTTAGGAAGGAACATTTTTGCCTGATCACAAATTTAGCAGACATCTTACAAATGTTCATTCTTTTGGGGATGATTTGGATTTTTGACACAACTGAAGACAAGGTGCATTTGACGTTGGTATGCTGTCTGAAGTAAGTAGTTATATAGTAGATATATGAATTCTGATTTTAATCTAATCTGGAATTTTATTGAAACCAACAATTTGTGATCACGGAAAAATCAAGTGCAAATTACTTTTTTGCTTCTGTTTTGCCAGGCGTGGTTCCTTTTCTCATCAACATCAAAAGCACCAGTTATTTATCAACTTTTTGATGTTTTTTTTCAGAGGGTGGCAAAAATATTCAACAATATTTGTATCAATGTAAGTCCAAAAAATATGACAATAGCGTATCCCTTTACTTCATTTTTAGATGAAGGAAGCAGAATTGAAAATACTTTTGTAGACACATTTACCTAATTAAAAAAAAATTTAAACTGCTCCACAAATTTTCTTTTACATTACTTTAAATAATTAAATTTGTTGCAAGACTACTTAGTTCAGTTCCATGAAGAGATTGATGATCAAAGGAATAGCTTGGGTCTACCTTCTTTAGAACTGAATTGAACTCTTTTTCTCTTGAAGAATTCACCAGAATTAGCCCAGCAAACTTTTATTAAGTCCAAGGATGCCCTGTGCCGGGCGGAGCAACTGTTGACCCGGTAAGTGATGATTCTCACAGTCCTGTCTGACTGTTTCTGTAGCTAGCCAGAATTGAATCGAAGCAGGGAATTAGCTTGACTGCTTTCAAACTTCCTATAGTTGTTTGGTGTGGGTGAGTGTCATTACCTCGTGGGATTAATTCCAATTGCTCTGTTTGTCACCAGTGGAACAAGTCACATGGCTTCACGGTCTTGCCTGCTCGAATTTGGTCGAGGAAGGTGAAACTCAAGTTGGCCACCCCTCAGTGAGGTTAGTTTCCTCCTTCCTTCCTCCTTCACATTAATTATCAAATTAAGAGAATATTTATTACAATAGTAAAAAATCCATTTTTTTTCAAACAAACAAAACATAATAAATATTCAAAAGCAAAATCATTAAATGTACTTTGTATGACCAAAATAAATATTTTAAGGTAAGGAAGAACATACAGTGATCCCTCGCTATTTCTCGGTTCGATTCAGTGCATTGCGTTTTTTATTCCAAAGTACTGTAATGTATTCAGAAAAAAATGCCTAATGGCTCAGATGTTCTATACATGGCTGTATCTTGATTGGTTCCCAGCGTGACGTCAACCAATGACAGCAAAAGTGGATCGATCCCATGAATACAGCCATGTTTTTTGGCGGTGCATCTTCGCAGCCACGCCCAGCAACCTCTCTTGTGTCTTATCACGTCGGTTACTCTTTGATCAGCGTCTCATCACGTGGTTGCCTCGATTAGTGTTGTGTTGATTACACTTCTTAGCGTGTATGTGTGTGCATGTGTTTCTGTATGTGCTTGTGTGTGTGTGTTTGTGTGTGTCTCTCTCTCTCTCTCTCTCTCTCTCTCGTGTGGTTGGGGGAGGTGCACGAGAGAGAGAGAGAGAGAGAGAGAGAGAGAGAGAGAGAGAGAGAGAGAGAGAGAGAGAGAGAGAGGGGGGGGGGGGGGGGGGTGATTGGGCTTGTACAAAAAAAGCAGTACATGTCTCTTCACCTCCTTTATTGTCTAATCATCAACACATCGGCTGCGCGCCTCTGGATAGCTGACCAGCAGCTCGCTGGAGGCTAATGGAGGCTACACTGTCACAGCTGCATAAAGACAATGCTGATGAATGTTAATTACTGTATAAGGTTTTATAATTAAATATTTAAGTAAATATGTGTAGTGCTACAGTCTTTGTCTCAAATATGTAAAGTGCTGGTACCCACAAACCCTTACACAAACATTCCTAGGGGTCGAGGGGGGGAAACCTACTTCGCGGCTTTTCGTCTTTTGCCTGTGGTCCCTGTCCCCATTAACCACGATAAGTGAGGGATCACTGTACTTCATTTATTCAAATACATGAAATGTTCTTCTTTAATGCCACACAACGAACGGCCTCTTTCATGTCGATGCGATGGGAGTACTTGGAAATGAGACGATACAGACAATCATCTGTAAATCTGCAAAAATGTTTTAGGAACCGTTTAGTAACATGTTCTGCAGTGTGAGCATACCCATTGTTCAATACTGTTTTTTTAAAGGGGGGGGGGGATGAACGGATGAACAACATCCGTTCATCCATCCATTCTCAACACTGACATGTTTCTTACCCCATACATGAAGCTTTCATCATTTCACTGGCAGGGTGCCCTTGCTTAGAGAAAAAAAAAGGGGAAAAAAAGTGACTTTTCGCTGCATGATTTGATTGCGCTGACATAAGTGTCATGCTGTTGACATTGAAAGCAAATAGTAATAGTATTTCAGTAGCAGGGCATTCTTGAAGAAAACAAAAACAGAAAAAAATATGCATGCTTTGAATGGGGGGAAAGTAGTGCCATCTGGTGAGCAACTACATAATAGGAAAGTCATTGAGAGTGGAATTGTAACTCAGCGTGTGGACTATCCGGTTGAGTCGCTCGGCACACTAGCAGAAAACAGTAAAACGTGCAATGTGGCTTATCTGCTCATGCCCACTCCATCTTGTGACTTCATCTGTGGGGACGAAAAAACAGGAATGAGACATTTCCCCCGACAAGAAGAAGTCTGGTGACAACGATATATATATATATATTTTTTTTCTTGTACTGGCTCGCTATTGATTCACAGCAAGATGTTGCGCTGGTGGAAAGGATTGGCAGCAAAAGTGTTTTCTTAACGCCAGTTCCTCTGGGAATGCTTCAGTCAAAAGTCAGCCACCCCCCCCCATACCCCCACAACACCCACCCTCTTGAAACAATAATCATCCCACAGGACCCCCTGCAGCCTCCTGTTTACCTTAAATGCCAAAACCTCCAAAACACATTTTTCCTGCAGGCAACGGCATCGTGGGACGAAAAAGAAGGTGTGCTGCCCTTTTCACGCTTCTCACACTATTGTGGCTTTAAAATGGAAACAAATGGGCTGCAAATCTCAAGATGAAGTCACGACAGAGGTTAGTTGGATATATATCAATAGGGTTCATGCCAGGGACCTACTGGGCCCCAAATTCAGACCATGAATTTGATACGGAGAGGCCAACAGAGCGTGCGACAATGGGCCCAAAAATGGTTGCTTTACATTGCAGTTCACTTATCTTTTGAGCACTAGCCACTAGTTCATTGGATTTGTGTGGTCAAAGGATACGTCTTTCATTTGGACGTGTTGTTAATGTTGTTAAAGCCGCAGTTTCAAACATATAAGAAACAACACCCTTGAGACGGCTTCTGGAAGAATAGAAAAGTTTGTCCATTCATTTTAAAAAGTCAGCTGTCGAAAATTTGGAGGAAGCCATGTCGCATCATAAACAAACATTAGGATTGGCTCATTTTGTTCACATGTGATCACAACAAAAGCTACTGCAGTACTGATTGAGGTCTTGGCACATAATCTCCTCCTCTGTCAAAATGCGGCTCAGTCTTTTTTGGTTTGGACATCGGAAGTCATTCTACATGCAGTGTTTACAAGACATGACGAAAAGTATCCTTCACAGAAATACATCATCTCTGCAAAACGTCTTCAAGAGCAATGAACAGCAATTTAGAGAAGCTTTCAAGTGTTGGGGACATGAAAAAAGTCACCCTAAAAGCTTATTTAAGAAAGAGCACATGTACAAATAATAAGATTGAAATGGTTACTTTGGTAAAAACTCGATGCAAAGGACTCCAATGCAGAAAACTCGAAATATGCATGAATGATGCAAGCCATGTCAGCCCAGTGGCCACGCTGCCTCGTTTGACCGAGTGTGTGCATGACGTCATCAGCCCACGGGTCGTTTTCAGACGCTGAAGATGGCAGCGAACAACTGCCGGTAAGTCGGTTGCTCCATTTTTTTGTTGTTCAAGTCGTCTCATAGTACACAAAAGCCAAGAAGACAATGCAGAAAACTCAGGCAAAACATGCATCATAATTCGAGCCATCTTGGAGGCACATTATCACAGAGTCAGCTTGTGTTACACATGAGTGAAGAGTAACATCAATATTTTATAGTTTGATAGTGTCATTGTGCTTGCATGTTTTTGCGGTTTTTATACTACTTACTGTATGCTTTTAGGCAGGGATACTTTTTTTTTTATGAAGTAGTGTGTGTTATGAGAGAGACAGACAGACAGACAGTCAGAGGCATTAATGGAGCAGGACGGAAAACAAGGTACTGATGGAGTGCGACTGGAGTCTAAGTGAGAGAGTATACACGCAGAGAGTGCGGGAGGCATGGATCCGTGGAACCAGCACGATTGGCCCAGTGTTCAAAAATCAATCACAGCTGGAGATGGGTGAGGTACAATGTGCTTCATCTGCGGTACAAAGATGCTAAGGCAAGGGGGAGCTAAGACTCAGGATCATTAGAGGAGAGCAGAACAGCGCAACACAAGAGCGATTGACCTGAGAGAGAAGATCATTAAGTCCTGGGGGAATTCAACTATCGGTACCTCCTTGCCAAGGCTAAAGAAAGAAGTACCATCAGAATCACGACTGAATGATGTCAACACAGCACTGATAAGTATTCTTCCCGAAAACATCACTAAGACCAATCTTCTGATCAGTGCAGCAGGATCAGTTATCCTAAGGATGCTTGGCTATAAGACAAACAACCGGAAGAAGCATGGGCGCCACCTCCATTGAGAAGGAGAGACAGACAACAGAATGTTTTGCTCGCTTGGATCGTCAGTGCCTTGCGATGTCTCTATACTCTCACTAAGTATGCGTTGTGTTTGTCTCGGTATGTATACATGTATGTTTACATGTGGGGATGGGAGGGGCTGGTTCCTGTGTAGTCCTTTTTTTTTCTTTCAATTTCTTGTTTGTTTGGTTTTTTTTCTGATCATCAGCAAGCTCTGCGGAAGCCTGACATTGAACCTGTTCATTAGAATCAGGTGTGTTGCAACAGGGAGACTTGGAAAACATGCAGGACAGCGGCCCTCCAGGACCTGTGTTTGACACCTATGCCCTAAATCAGGGGTGTCCAAAGTCGGTCCTCAAGGGCCGCTGTCCTGCCTGTTTTCCAGCTTTCCCAGGAGCAACACACCTGATTCAAATCATCAAGATTGTTCTAATGTTGCTTCAGAGCTGGCTGATGAGCTGATCATCTGAATCAGGTGTGTTGCAGGAAAACAGGCAGGACAGTGGCCCTCCAGGCCCGGAGCTGGACATGTCTGTCCTTAATAGTTCATTCGAACACCATAGTGGCACTTTTTTAGTTATATGCCATGTCTTTGTTTGTTCTAGTTGCTTGTTACTGCAATACTAGTGGAGCTCATGCTACCGACGACATATTCCTTGTGTTTTAAAGATGATTCGGATTAAGTCTATTGTAAATATGGAACATTAAAGGTTTATCCACCATTAAATATAATGTAAAATATGGTATTATATACCATGGTACAATATGGTAATATGGTATGGTGTCATTTTGTAAGCAAGTCTCAGTGTTTTCAGGCCTGCTGCATGTGCCGCGCCGTGTGTTCTTTCTCAGCCAGGCCTCAGCGTTTAGCACGTTTTTCACACAGAAAAGAGTTGAGACGTCGAGGTCCAGCCCCGCTGGCAGGTTTTCAAGGGCGGCAGTGTCCTTCAGCCAGCATTCATGTTTTCCTAGAAGCAGAGTGACAGGACCACCGTGAAACATACATGTGCTCAGTCGGCATAGAAACAGCGATGGAGGAGTGAAGAGTACTGACAAGTAGTGAGGTTCATTATGGTCCCACTGTGCCGGTCTATTGTGCTCGACTGAAGTGTGTGTCACAATCAAAACTATGAGATATATAAAAAAATGGCAATGAGAGCGCAAACCAAGGGTTAAATGGTGCCATAATTGCGGTCGTTTTCTGTGAAAGGCATTGATTGCAGCTGACAAAGGTGATGCCTCGACCTCCGCGGGATGTTCAACAGCAGCGTGTCAGAAGATGGGTGAAGACGCCTCTTCGGGGAAAATCTTTGTTGACAATTTACATAATCACAAAAGATGGCAATTAAAGCGGAAGCACACTTTTTATTGGATGCTGTCAGGGAAGGCTGATGCTACCACGCTTTGTCCTCTGCATCCTTGCAGAGAGTAAATGGTAAATGGGCTGTAACTTTGGTACTCAAAGCGCTTTACACTCTTTCCACATTTACGTTCTGATGACGCTTTGTGTTTGGTCAAAGTGTGTTTGCGTGTTTAAATGTTTCGGTATTATTTTGTGGATGAATCGTAAATAATTATTTTGTACAATATTGTATTTCATAAATTTTGAATCATTTATATTCTTAATAAATGTGTTGTGTTAAAATTATAAAAAATATAAATGTGTTAAAATTAAAAGACCCCTCGAAAATGAGGTGATGCATCTCAAGGGGATATCCTTTAAAGCACGGGTGCCCATTACGTCGCCCGCGATCGACCAGTAGATCAAGGAGTGATCCCAAGTCGATCCGAGGGGTGTTGAGGGGGAAAAAAAACATTTGCGTCTCTGTGCATGTTAGTAATATATTTTTTGGGTTAATGCACACTGCACCCTAATCATTCTATCAGTCTCACTTTCACAAAAAGTATTTAAAAAATAAAATAAAATAAAGCAAGTCATCTTTAACCTACGGTGATGTGTGACTGCGTCACCGGAAGTTGTTAGCGCTCAGCAATCTGCAATTGCAGCTTGTGATCAGAGTATGTGCGCTATTTCTTTTATCGTTTTTATTATTATTGTCATTCGGAGTTTGTTTTGTACAATTCATCGAGGGGACGGGCAAAGAATGGGAATCTGGAGAGCCGAGAGAAGCATTTTAAAAGGGTACGCGTGCGCTACGATCGTAAAGTCGTCGCATGCCTCAGCATCAGGCTATTGCTCATCATGGCATGCGTGTGTCCATGCGTGCGTATGCGCGCGTGCACGGTAACGGGTCGATCGCGGGAGGTTGGTTGATCGAAAAGAAAAGTAGATCTTCAGTCAAAAATGTTTGCGCACCCCTGCTTTAAAGCAACAAACAAACAAACAAACAATGAACACAAACAACAGTCAGGACCCTCCCCCCCAACCAAAGATGGAGGATGAGGGGCAATGAATTTGCTCAGACTTGCTCTGCGCCTCTCATCGCCTCGAACTCCAGAGTGGAAGAGAGTCCCACCCAAACAGAACTGGTACCAGAGCTCAGGCTGTGTGTGGAGGCAAGTCCAACTATGTGGAGTCGGAAATTCTCTGCCTCACACATCAGCATGTATCGAGAGTGAGTTTCTGTAGCCGGGGGTCCCCGCCTTTGGCCTATGCCCAGCTCACTACGCACCCGACCCCTTTGGCCTCTCCCACATATGGTAGGCCCATGGGGAACTGAGCCCGTCTGGGCCCCATGGGTGCAGGCCTGGCCACCAGGTGTTTGTCAATGACCCCCACCTCCAGGCCTGAAAATGTGAAAAGTATATTGTAGCTAACCTTAATCATCTCTCGACACGTAATACGGAAGAACTTCGATTTGACTTCGTTCTCTCATTCCATTCAGAAAGTGCACTTTATTGTTATGTTTACTAAATGCACACTGACAGAATGCACAGGCATATGTCACTTTATTCTTTACTGTGCAGTACCTCATTTTACAAGATCTTGGTGGTGTATTTATGATTCTATATTTCAGTTGAATTACTATAATAGTGCTGATTAATAAGAGTAATCATTCCAAGAAGTGGGTCGACTTGTATGATTCGTCACATCAAAATTTGGAAACCAATTCTGGGCCAAATTTAGTGATGTGTTTGGTGACGATCTTTCAAGTTTAATTGCTTTTAAATGGAAAACTATTTTTACTTTTGCTCTTCAAGTACATTTCAGAGCCTGTACTCTTTTACTTGAAGAATTATTTCAATTAGTAATTTTACTTTTACCGAAGTTGTTTCTTACACAAGGAAATGCATTTCTACTCAAGTCCAGAATGTAAGTATTTTTCCCCCATCTCTGATATTGAGTAACACTATGACAATGGCCGGAGGGAGTATATGGTATCTCGTCTCATTCTTGGCTGTTTTTGGCATTTCAGTGTTTGTTTGTTTGTTTGTACCCCAAAACCTTTGACCAAAGTCGTCCTCAGCAAACACTGCCTGGCTGCCTACAACCATGAATAACAGCACATGCACTTTTCCTGTGCGAGCCACTTTTGGGAAAAAAATGCCACCAGTCCACTCTGTAAGTCTCCAGAAGAAGCGCAACACACAGTAGACAAGAGGCACTCGAGGTGATTTGTCGGCAACCCAGGGGCAGTGGAGAAGTGGTTCACAGTTCGTTGTGGGGTTTGCACAATGCACCGGCAGAATTTGTCAAACATTTCTCAATTGACGGTAAATAATGATTAAATATTGATGACAGAATTCAGATGTGAAGTTGACCTTTTTTTTTAGTGTGTAACCATTATTCATCCAGGTAAGGCAGTAGAGAACAAATTCCCATTTGCAATGCCAGTCTGGTATCTGCAGACAGCAAAATGAAAAGTATGTTCGTCATGGTGATGATCCAAATAAAGATTTGTTTGGCTTTGGTTGAGAACAAGCTGAGCTGCTCTGGTGGTAATGACGTTCATGATTTATTTAGCGGCGGGGGGGAAATCATTCACATTTACATGCACTGGCAATAATCTAAGCGTTTTTTTCATGTGTGGGTATGTGTGCACACGTGTGCGTGCATGTGTGTGTGGCTGACCAAGTGACAGGGCGGCAAGGAGAAGACATCTGTCTGCTCCAAGCATTGGACTCATCTGCTATTTAGATGTGTCCAGTCGGCAGCACAAGCACATCTCATTCATCTTCAGACGGATTTGAAGCCGGGAGGGAGGCTAAATAATAAATAAAACAGCGGCTTTCATCCCGCATCGTGGGGCCCACAGACAGGAAGTAGATTTGTCACCATTTATCTTGTGTAGTTCTGTCAGCGCATGAGTGAGACATCTTCTTATTTCCCAAGGTGACCCGGACGAATCTTTAAAAACAACAAGATGCTAAAAGAGTAAATTGAAAAGAATGTGGAAAATGAAGGCAGGCAGCCCCCTGTTCGCTTTACTGTTGACTTTATTTAAGTCGCGCTGAATACGAGAAGAGAAAGAAGCTTTTATGCTGTGAATGCATTTTGAACACATTGTATTATTTAATATTGTATTGTTGTCTTTGGTATTGTCTTGTACAGTGATCCCTCGCTATTTCGCGGTTCATTTATCGCGGCTTAAGTGCATCACGGGATTTTTTCACACATATTCATAATTTTTTTTTTCATATACACGGAGTACAGTACTGTATATGTTACTCTATGTGACTCGCTGTTGTTTTGCAGCTTCTCGCGGACCGTTTGCGGACATTTTGCGGACTTAAAAAAATATAAAATATATATACAGGTATCTTTTTTTTATCTGTATATGTTAATTGGTCGCTACTTCGCGGATTTTCGTTTATCGCGGGTGGTTTTGGTCCTCATTAACGCGATAAACGAGGGATTACTGTATTGTATTGCAATGTTCTGTGTAGCACATTGGGCTGTGTTGTATTGTTTGATATAGTGTTGTATTGTATTTTCTCACTGAGACCTCAGCTCCTGGGATCACCTCCAACCTCTGAACATTCAAGTTGCCGTAGCTCATATATGCGCAAGGACGTAAGGACTGGGCACAAAACTAAACCCTGATGTCAAACCCTAATTTTAAAACCTTGTGTGAAACATCCTGCCTGCGTTACATTCCTAGATTTTAATGTCGTGATTCCCTTCCGTGAACCATCACCTTCCCACGATGCAGGGGTTTGTGTGTTCCATTGATCCTATGAGCCAAGTTGTATGCCCCTGGCAGGGTCGCCCACGGAAAGCAGGTCCCACGTGAGGGACTCGATGAAGCACGGCTCACAGTCCGATATGATGAGTGATAATGTTAGATTTCGTTTTTGCTTTTCCGACGCAGGTCACCTGGGCCCCCCTCTGAAGCCAGGCCTGGAGCTGAGGCTTGTTGGCGAGCAACAGGTGCCCAGACCATGGGAAGGTCTCCGTTCCCATGGGCTCACTACTTCGGGGAGGGGCCAGAAGGGTAGGGTGCACTCTGAGCTGGGCGGCAGCCTCAGGTAGGGGAATTCCAGTCCATAGAGAAGCTAACTCCAGGGATGTGGAATGGATCTGGCGGGGGAGGTGCCGGAGCTGGTGTGCGAGGAAGAGAAGTGCTGCCTCCAAGCACAGCTCGGGCTCAGTCTTGGGCACTCTGAAGTTGGGTTCTTTTATGTCCGAGGTTGACGGCACCGAGGTGGTTACTAATTGGTGGCAAGGCCGCAGGGGTGGATGAGATCCATCCGGGGTTCCTAAAGGCTCTGGATGTTGTGGAGCTGTCCTGGTTAACATGCCTCTCCAACATCCTTGTATGTCCCTGCATGAACGATGTGTGAGTTTGATCCGCATTTCATATAGTCCGAGACAGACCATTGTCTTTCTCTTTGAATTGGAATGAGACAAGCCTGCTGCTGTTTCAGGTGCATGCGTTAATATTGCTGTTTTTCTTTTTCTTTTTTTTCTGATCGCTTCAGCACATTTTTTGTTCATATTGGCTAATTTTAATAAACTCTTTCACGCTAATAAGAAAACTTTTCACCAAATTGGCAAAACTACCATCGTTCTCTTGCAAAACAACCACAAATCTTGCTTAACTCTTCAAACAAAATGATATTTTTCAATCAAACATTTGACGGAAGCCATCATGTTCGTGAAGCACACATTGCGCCAACTACACAATGATGGTAAGAATCAAAAGCACATCCGGCTTTTGCATTCTCTGTGCGCAAGGCAGGCAACGTCAGTTTGAGGTCATACTTTCATCATAGTTTTGTAAACACACACAGATCCAAATTCCAAGTATTTTTGTTCAAGCTGTTTACTGTATTTGTTGTACACATAAAAACAAACATAAAACTGTGTTTTCCCGAGTGAAACACGCACACCAAAAGAACAAAACGGTAATTTCACTGAGGTGGAGAGAATAATTTAAAATAATTAATAAATAGACCGTCTATATCGTGTAATCTCTCTGGGTCATTCCATGGTTGATGATATGATCCCCTCTGATGTCATCAGGATGTCTATTTGTTACTCGCATTCCTCCTTCACCTTCTTCTCATCCTGTTAATCTCCCTCTTGACTCTTCTTCAGCCTCCTCTAAATTGTCACTATTCTCTCTCTTCCTGCTCCCTCGGTTGTACTCCACACCGACAGATTACCTGTGGTTTACTTACTGTGGTCGGGTTGATTGCAAAGTGAACTACCGGTAAATAATTATCTGAAACAGTTTTCTCCAATGACAAGGTGGCCCGATAATAGCAGCCATAAATGCATTCAGGTTTGGAAGGAGTGTGTTGATCATTTGGATATTCACTGGTGCCAATCCCAGTTAATTTCAGGCGAAAGGCAGGAATGGTCACCAGTCACTAAGTGTGAATATCGACCGGTGGACAATTATTCACATTCACATCATCGCTATGTGGGAACTGAGCTCACACTGCCTGCACGAAAAGTCACACGATTGTATTACTACATTCAAAGTCCTGACAAAAATCACTTTCTCCTCATGTGTTTTACATGTTGTGCATTACCTTTCATGTGTAAAAAAAGGCCAAGGTCCACTTTTGATATTTTTAGTACTGACATCAGGGGCCTGGTTTACTGAGTTGCCTTTGTAGGGTTATAATATGTGTGTTATAGGAATCCAATTGATCATTCGATTCCATTTTTGGCGTGGCTCAGTACTGGAATAAGCTTCATCAGATTGATCTGGTGGCAGACTTTGCCGAAAACTGTGACGCTTCTCTTTCATAAATCTGGGAATTAAATAGCTTTAAAATGTCTAAGATGGTGAGATTTGTCTTAACTGGCCAGGAATTCAGCACCTCAAAACCTCCAGCCCCAGGATTGACCCTGATTAAAACCGTCACCTTTGTTTGAAACCCCAAATCTGGCTTGAGAACTTGAAACCTGTCTTGAAACCCGATTTCAATGGCTAACCCCGGCCTGAAGCCCAAATTGGAAACATTGCCCCTTTCTTTAAACCCTCAATTTGAAACTCCAACCTTTGCTCGAAAAGGGTTAGCCCTAATCCTAATCCCTTTACCCTGGTTTTAAAACCCAGTGCCTGTCTTGGAGCACAAATTCAAAACCCTAACCCTGGCTTGAAAGCTTCCCTGACTGGCCAGTGACATGTATAGTTACTTTCATTAATAAACCTTCCTCATTCACAGTCACCAGCATAGCTGATTGTCATTCTGCAAACATCGCGGGTCATAAAATGCTATTAGCCCAACATCCTCATTTGCATAGCCACCATCTCCCGGAGAGATTCCCGAAACAGCATCGGGAGGACTGCGTGGGCGTCTGTCACCTCACGTGCGCATGGATGGAAATCCATTTTTCACCTCCATCTTTCACCGCCATATTAATCAATCACCAGCATGGAAGGCAGTGGACATAGAAAAACTCATATGAATAATCAGCTACTTAGCATAACATCAAAACATTGTTTTTGTTTCCTTTCTGCATCCCTCGCGGAGGCTGTGTGACCTCGGAAGTTGAGCGTCATGAACGAGGTGTCTGTCTGCTTCCCTTTGGAGTATTTGCTCATAACGGATGTGACAGCAAGGAAACAAACAACAGCCCCCCGGGAGAAAGTTGGCTTACGTGCAGTCCTGCTGTGCTCATGCACAGACACGCACATGCACTCCTTGGCATGCTGGGTGCACCCCACACACACAACCAATCACCCCCAAACAAACACCGACATCCCTTCTACTAAATAAGAGCTGTCAGTGGATTTGCTTATCCATAATGCAATTTCTCATCTCAGCATTTGGCATTCATTTGAAAGCTTAACTCTGGTTTGAAACACAGATTTGTAAATCTAACTTTAACTTCAGACCCAAAGCTTGGCTTTTTCCTTGATTTGAAAACTACATTTGAAACTTAAACCCACACTTGAACATCTCACTGGAAACTCAAATAAATTTTAAATCCTAACTTTAGCTACAAACTCTAATTGCAACCCTAACCTTTGTTTGAAAACATCATTTTAAAGTTCTTAAAACAAATCTAAAATCCTAACTCAGATCTAAAACCTTTACCTTTGCTTGAAACCCTGAACGTGGCCTGAAATTCTAATTGCAATGTTGAAAACCTAATCTTAAACCAAAACTGAAACCTTGAACCTGATTTGAAACCTAAATCGGAAACCCTAATTCAGGTTTTAAAACTTAATGTGAAACCTAAACTTGACTTTCAAACCCTAACTTGAAAGCCGTAAACCTGGATTGAAAAGCTCGTTATGGAAATGCTAACCCTGTCCAACCACCCATCCATTTTCTAATCCGCTTATTAGGGTCATAGACGTGCCGGTACCTATCCCAGGTATCAGTGGGCGGGGTACACCCTGAACTGGTTGCCAGCCAATCACATGGCACACATAGACCAACAATCATTTGCACTCAGTCACACCTAGGGACAATTTTAGAGTGTTCCATTAACCTGCCATGCATGTTTTTGAGTACCCGGAGAAAACCCACGCAGGCAAAGGGAGAACATGCGAACTCCACACAGGAAGGCCGGAGCTGGAATCGAACCCTGCACCTCTGCAATGTCAGGCCGCCTTGCTAACTAGATGACAACTGTGCAGCTCGCTAACCATGTCTTCGAACCATAATTCCAAAAACTAACCCCAATCTTACTTACCGCAGATACATCACACTGCATGTTGCATTACATATGGAAAGACGTTTCCACGTTTTTCATACACTTAATAAGATCTTGAGGCATTTCATTTAAAAAAAAATCCCATAATGCAATTCCTCTCTTCATCTTGCTTCCTTACTTTGAGTCCTTCTCCCACTTGGCACTCAAGTGTCCCCTCACACAGAAAACCTGCCATCTACCAGCAACCCACCACCCTCCCGCTGCCTCCCCCTTGTCTTGTTGCTGTTTGATGTGCCGCTGCTTCGCCTTTCGACACACAGGCCTCGCCGCTCTTTGATCCTACACTACATGTCTTCCTCACCTCCAGTTTCACCTCCAGCTGTCCTGGTCTGTTGCTGTGCCTCACTGATTGATTTGTTTGTCAAAATGGTTTAGAATTAATGTAGTTTACAATCATGGTTAAAATTGCAAGGTGCCATTGATTAGTAGCCATGTGCGAAAAATGGCCCAACCAATGATTGAGCTCATACGTTTTCCCTAACCCTTGACTGAATTTCTAAGATTTATACTATTCATCAAAAAAGAAGCGATTTCTTTTTCATGGAATTCAACTTATCCTGTAAGGCATTTTAGAATTGCACAATCGTTAAACAAAAGCAATAAAGAAAATAAAGAGATAGTCCCCCATTTAGGGGCATGTTCTCCCATTCGCGCTAAAGCTAATTCTGTATGTGTGTCTTGCGAAATTTCAGGAAGAGGTGCTCAGTGCAAAATGAGAGTAAACCAGGTTGCCAAGCAACACACTCCGTTTGTGACGCATTGAGTACCAAAAAAAAAAAAATTCCAATAAACACCCCGTTATTATGATGATTGTATTGTTTGTGATCAGCGCTGCAACTGCTAGTCCAAGCAGCATGTGTCGAAAAGATGTAACGTTAACGTTCAGCAGTCATCGGAATGTAGTAGGGACACTTATACAGCTGTTGGGTCGGGGTTCCAAACACACACACACACACACACACAAACATCCACACCCATGCGTGCACACACACGCGCTGTCCCAGCACGTCAGCATGCATCAGCCGAGCCGAGTCGTCCGGTGACAGGCATCACTCGCTGTCAGCAGCTATGAAATGACTCCAAACGTACAATGAGATGATTTCCCTTGAAGAGGTGCTTGACTTTGGTACAGCCTCCGGAAAACACCATAGACAGGCTAATGAAACAAACATCGGCCCCGCTACAACCCTTTAAGCAATGGATACTTGAACACAAACAGTGCATTAACATATGTAGGAAGACAATTTGACAATAATCAGAAGTATGTATTCTTTATCTTCTGTGAAAAACATCAAACATTATTGCAGCATACTGAGCAGATATCTTCTTTGCGTCTATCCGTATGTATGAATTTTACTGCCTCCTGGTGGACAAGGTAGGCATACCAGAGGGAGCCCCACTATGAATTAATCATGATGCACAAACTGCTTAATTCTATGCACGTTATTTATATATTGCTATTAATGTGTATCTTGAAAATCACAATACTGAAGAGTGCTATTTTTTTAATTAGCATGTTACACAAAAAAAATGGTAGTGTTCTGGAACAGATTAATGGTATTTCCATTCATTTAATGGGGGAAGAAGATTTGAGTGTTTTGAGTTATGAGTGTGATCAGTGAAGGAACGACACTAATAAATCAAGGCACTGCTTTAGTTCTAAAACCCAAAGAAATGAGAGGCCAGCTTCCCAGGACAGATTGTGTGGGGCTGCAGAGAATGTTGCTTTTGAGGGGATACAACAGACAGAAGCAGCAAATGGACAACAATGACTGTTGGCGAGAGAGGCAGCGATCAGAGTGGGAGTATAAAGTGTCCGCCGGTTAAGCCGTGCCTAGAGATAAAGAAACTGCCCATCCGGCTGAAGCCAAGTTGAGACGAGAAGAGTCCCTTGATAAGATCTTGCCACTTCTTTGTTTGGACTCACAAAAGCTTGAAGGGATTTAATACAATGTCAGGATATTACAAGCTGGCTTCTCTGCAGTCAAAGGTAACAAATATTAAAGTAAGGATATCATTAGTATGACTTTTGTGTGTGTGTGTGTGTGTGTGTGTGTGTGTGTGTGTGTGTGTGTGTGTGTGTGTGTTTGTGTGTGTGCGTGTGTGTGCTTGTGTGTGCGCGTGTGTGTGTGTGTGTGTGTGTGTGTGTGTGTGTGTGTGAGTGTGCATGTGTGTGCGCGAGTGCATGCCTCCAGGC
>CAAKHF010011020.1:18307-30440 GCA_901007745.1 Hippocampus kuda
CATAACACTGTATCCTTATTAACGTATAAGAGAATAAAAAAGAAAGAAATATGGACCAACGTTATGGACCAACTTACAACAAAGAATAGCTTTAGTAACTGGAACAGAAAAGATTTGAAGTGCATCTGAAATTCAAAAATAACAATAAATCCTTAATTGAACAATAAATATTTTTGACTGACCGTGTCAAACCATACGATACTTAAAAATACAATTACATAAAATCAATAACTAATAATGCATTCAAACTAATCGCCAACATTATTTCAGGGGTACAATATTTAAAAAAAAAAAAAACTTTAACCAGCAAAACAAAAATATATAAAAGTATTTGTGCTTTTTTTTTTTTAAATCAAAGATGATGTCTGGATTAATGGCTACAATGAGCACGTTTAGCAATGCACAGCCTTTCGAAGCGAGGTTTGAAGCAGGACAGAGCAACTCTCGGTTCCTGCTCAATGTGTAGCCGGCACCTGTATTTTACTTTACTGAAGTAGCAGTCACAAAGCGGCATGATTGTTGGCAATATTCAGCATAATATTTTTGCTGAAAAAAACTAATCAGCTTATCAGCGTGATTGTGGTGTAAAGTCTTTAAGTGACGCCTTAATTTATTTGGCTTCATGCTGTCCGCTACCAAACTTTTTAGACACAGTAAGCACATCTTTCCTCGTCTGCCACCGCAGGCACATTGAAGCCAAGCTCTACATACGCCTCGTCATAATTCCTCCCTGAGAATGCTCCCTGCGCAAACTCTGCCAATGAGAGCGCCACTGCCCCCTAACGTAGTGGAGGCGCAACTGCACATTATTTTAGGACAGTAAAAAAATTAAAAAGCATGTTCCCTGAGGTCAAACGCGTCCCCCTTGACGGAGCCTCGCACCCCCCCGCCCTGCCCCACGATTTGAGAAACTATGAATTAACCCAACATGATCTTGAACCAGTGGCGGGCCATACTTTTCAGATATAGGCCTTCATTCTAAGCAATCCCTACCAACCCTTAATTCTCCTCCTCAGGGTCACGGGTGCTGTAGTTTATGCCAACTGACTTCAGACAAAAAGGCAGACTACACCCGGAGCTTGTCGCAAGCCCCGAGTGTAGTGCGGGCTAGGCACATGTTGAGAGGGGCAAGCTTCAAGTGTTGTCCGACTCATAACGTAAAGGTTTTGTTTTCTTTTTTTGAAAAGTCCATCTTGAAAATGAATTTTCAGTCACGACAGACATTCGTCCGCTCCCAGCTTCATGTAATGAATCTAACACGAGTTGCTGTGAACCAATCAGAGGATGGAAAAGTGCTGACCTGCCCAGAAGGGAATCATCAAGGCCCTCCAATACTGAATTCTTAATTGTTAAAATATGATAATAATATGACATAGATTTTACAGCACGAGGCCTGCAATCCTGCATCTCAAGGCCTTGGTAAGTTCACACCGTTATCACAAAACACGGAAGATTAAATTTGATTGGACAAAATAATAATATGAATAATAATAAAAACAATAACCCACAAATGACTTTAAACTGCACTGCCAAGACACACAATATTGAATTAAGACAAAAGACAGTTGGAAATAAATGTATACAATATTTTACAAATGTATAAATGTATTTAAATGCACGTCAGTGCTTTTGATAAAGGTTAGGGCAGCGGAGAAGACTTTGCACACCTTGACGGCACGTGACTGCCTTGAACATAATCCTAACCCAAGCACTAAACTAAAATGAGACTACCCTAATACTAAAACCTTATTTTCTCCTAAACCGAGTAGATGTTGGTGTTCACCAGTCGCTAGTATTTGCCCATAGAAATGCTCAGAAAAAACAACAACAAGAAGCTCAAAAACAATTCAACTCAACTTTGGGCCACTTAAACTATGCAAAAACTGAAGTAGTTTCTCTTGTCTGCAAATCATCCAAACAAGCAAGTGTGATGAAACAGCTTGCAAACTTTGATACTTGCAGCCTGTTTATGTGGTGTATTTATTCCAGTCAATTCCCTGCCTGGCACGCTGAGACAGCCCACGGTTAGAGTTAGTCGCCAAAGATCTACAATTAGCAGCCTCGCTGGCCGCCACAATGCACAGCGGTCTGCCCCTGTAACTAACCCTCACTCTCAGCACTGTGTGAAAATGCATAATAGCAGAGGTGTCTCACACTCGACACCTAAAGTCCCTGTTAAGTGAAAATTAAGGTCTTTTAAAATTTACACACCAGAGAGAACAATGTTTTGAACAACCCTGACAAAATTGAAAGATTTAAAAAATAATCACCAATTACTGTAAATGAGGCTTCAAAATTGCGGGGCGGAAAAATCAAGTTATTTTCTCCACTCGAAAATGTGCCCGCCAAATGTGCTGAAAACATGGCCCACTCAGCTGTCGACTTTCAATCAAATACCAGTAGTACGAACTCAAAAAGGGAAGCATAATTTATCATGCATATATCTACCTACATATACTGTAGCTACTATACATGTTTACATGAAAACAGGCATGTGCACACATGAATGAATGATTTTACTTCTTTTGAGGATGATTCTTCTTGTGCTTGCTTGTAAAGTAGTTAGTGAACCAACTTGATTTACGTAATTTTCACCCCAAATCTTGATGCAGTAACTAAAATATGGGAAACTCATGGAAAAGTTACTTATCAAAGACTTGCTATGCATTCTGGAACCTACGCTCCGACTTTTTTCGTACACACAATCGCATAAGGTTCTTGGAATGATACAATTTGATCCGATAAAAGCAATTTTGATCCGATATTTCAGGTTGTGTAACCACTGCCTTTTTTTGTAAATAAACCTTGACTAATTAATGGTAACTTCAAATAAACACAACAGAATGTTGTATGTAAAATGTAAAACAAATGTAAAAAAAAAAAAAAAACATCATTGCTAACAAAACAAACAAGTTCTGTTTTTATAAACACTAACTCACCCTATTTGAATAAGACGGTTGTTTTTCTGCATAAAAGCATCAATGTGAAGAAAACCTTTTGATAAAGGTCACACATTCTTAACAATATTGAACATTCTTTTTTGTGGAACAAAAAAACAATATACACCAGTATTAAACTTATTTTCACATGAAATGAACCTGCTGCTGTGATTGTTGCATTGTATGTAACAGTAAACAATTTTGCTGATTATTTTTCAAAATTAGCAGCTGGTCTACATGGTCTGACAGCAAGACACTTCTCTGTGTGCTCCTCAAAAAGTAACTCTTTGAGCACGAGGAGATTTATGATTGAGTTTTAGAAGAAATAAGGCAGCAACCTCTGTTGGGTCTGTGCCACTACCTTGCACGGCAACCGCTGCTGATGATTCATTGCAGGTTTCTTGCCGTTTGTGATGCCAGGATGACAGCAGATACGCGATGACAAATAGACATGTTCTCGTTACAATTTCACATTTGACAAGACTATACCTGGCAACCGTCTTATCAAGACAATTTCCTTTCTTACAAAATCCAAAGTGTTTCCAGAGAACAAACGCATTGCTTCATCTTAAAAAAAATCTCCTCCTTCCTCGCCACCATGACCGATGTTGATTTCTTATTACTGTATCTATGTTAAATGTTTGACGTGAATCTCCGGCGCCGATCAGACATGACATGCACGGGTGAAAGACAAATGCGAGTTGATTAAAAATAACATTCCAACCTGAAGAAAAAAAAAATAGAAGGGTATGGGGAATGTGTAGGATGAAATGAGTTTGCTAATTAAATCGATTCAATCAATAAGAATAAAAAATTATTTTTCAATGTGTGGCGTGGGCTCAGGGTGTGTTGGGGAGGTCCGGGTCTGTTTGATGAACCATTTACCAGCCCAAATGCGCTTGTGCAGCCATCAGCAGGAGCTCCAATTCCCTTCCAGGTAATGGTTAGCTGTCCTCCTTTGCAAAAGCAGACGTCATTCAGCCGGCTGCTTCTGCAGGGTGGCGGTGGTGCTTGCAATTACCTGGGTGGCTAATGGCCACTCTCACCGCCGCCGTCATCATTCCTGCCATTCACTCTGTTTATGGCCACACGGCACACAAATCCTCCAGATTCAGAATTCTGACCCACATGCTCGTGTGGGCCGGGCCTCCGGCTAATGGCTGCCACCGCGGCCTTTGTGCACCCGCGCGTGGACACGCCGCATTCACAACAGAGGTTTGTTGAAAGATAGCCGTGCACACTCACTCAGTGTGAGGTGCTGCTGGCGGTGTGTCAGATGCTTTCCTGTCCACATTACTTGCAATGCATGAACGTTGTTTTAAGTATGTGCAGAGAAAACATTGAGGTGGGGAGGCTTTTTACAGATTTTTTTTTCCAGGGATATTCCATATTTCTTGCACTACAATGTCTCGTGAGCTGAATGACAACACAAAGCCTTAGCCTGACCCAATCCTTCACATTATCCTAACCCAAACACAAATCTAACATTACTGTTTACACTATCCCTTACTTATTCCTCTACTAACCTAACATTAACCATATCCCCTTTTCTTGTTTAATTTCTAAAGCTACTTTTATTTTATTTTTTATGTTCAAGAAAAAAGGGGGTTTTGTCTTGTCATGTTATTTTCAGCGAGAGGCTTTGAAGGAGGCAGCATGGGGGTCGACTGATTAGCACATCCACCATCACAGTACGGATGTCCAGGATTTGATCCCGGGCTCCAGCTGAGGCCGTCCTCAGTTTTTGCATATTCTCCCTGTGCTTGCGTTAATTTTCTCCAGGTACGCCGGCTTCCTCCGGGATTACAAAAACATACATGCTAGGTTGATGGAACACTAAATCGGGGTGTCAAATTCATTATTACTCGTACACAACACATTCATGGATTACTAGTTTTGAAATCAGTCACCTATAATACTTTGTCAATTATTATTCAAGTGAGTGTAAACAGGGCAACAAAATGATTGCAAAATCTCAACATCATTCATTCCACATGACAATTTGACATTTCAGTACAGATTTTAGCAAGGATCATGCAAATTGACACACGATTTTCTTTCGGAGGGAGCCACATAAAATGACGTGGTGGGCCAGATCTTACCCACGGGCCTTGAGTTTGACACCAGTGTATGTGAAAGGTTGTTTGTCTATGTGTGCCCTGCAACTGGCTGGCAATCAGTTCAGAGCGAAACCCCGCTTACTGCCCAAAGTCAGCTGGGGATGTATTTACAGCAATATGTTCTAAGCATCTTCATTACTCAACAGTTATCACGGTATTCAGATTAATGTTGTATTTGTGGAATATGAATTAGGTAAAAAAAAAAATCCACCTGTGTTTATCCATCTCTTGGGGCTGCCATTTTTCCTTGTACTGCCATTTGCTGTCGCCTGAAAATGACATCACAATGCCCGAGGGCTCAGGTAGCAACGGCCATAGCTCACCTATTTTCTGGGTTTGGTCATGTGACGTTCATAAACTGAGCCCTTAGGCACTGTGATGTTATTTTCAGTCGACAGCAAGTGGCAAAATGTCAGTCCCTTGAGATGGATAAAAATGGAGGGTATCATCGTCTTAATTCATATTCCATAAATGCAAAATTAATTTGGAATACCGTGTTTGGGGGCGGCCCGGTAGTCCAGTGGTTAGCACGTCGACTTCACAGTGCAGAGGTACCGGGTTCGATTCCAGCTCCGGCCTCCCTGTGTGGAGTTTGCATGTTCTCCCCGGGCCTGCGTGGGTTTTCTCCGGGTGCTCCGGTTTCCTCCCACATTCCAAAAAACATGCGTGGCAGGCTGATTGTACACTCTAAATTGTCCCTAGGTGTGAGTGTGAGCCTGGATGGTTGTTCGTCTCTGTGTGCCCTGCGATTGGCTGGCAACCGATTCGGGGTGTCCCCCGCCCACTGCCCGGAGACAGCTGGGATAGGCTCCAGCACCCCCCGCGACCCTAGTGAGGATCAAGCGGTTCGGAAGATGAATGAATGAATGAATACCGTGTTTGGACCAGTGTCAGTGCACAGAACACACAGTATTACTATAAATAAATTTTCTGACTTTACGTCCCTTTTAAACAGAGGCCAAAAATAAAAAAGGAGAACCAGTGTCTGTGCCAGCACTCTGTCATAACCATGAGACTAGAGACCTTAACACTGGCTTGCAAACCTAAAATTGAACTTAAACTCTGGCTTGAAAGCTTACAGTGAAAGACGAACCCCAGCTTGAACTCCAACACCGTCTTGAAACACTTTTGAACCTCTATACCAGACTTGAAAACTTAACTCTAACCCGGACTTGAAACATGACTTTGAAAGCCTAACCCCGGTTTGAAACAGCTCATTGAAAGTCTTTCCCCGACTTCAAACCCTCAAGCTAACTTGAATCACGAATGCTGCAACCATGACTCTGGCTTTAAACTGTACTTCGAAACCTCGAAGCCCTAAATTGAGAATCGAACCCTGATTTGATGTCCTAACTATGGCTTAAAATCAAAAATCTAAATGACTCCTCTTTAATTTTCTAAAAATATCAACTCTACAGTATATAAGTTTCTCCCAAATGGTTGTTAGAGCAGAGGAAACATTTTCAGTGTTTACCAGAGACTGCATGTAAGGTTCAGTGGCCTAAATGTTGGCAGGCCTCTGATTGACAGTCCACCCCACTGCTCTTTCTCACTGTCTTTCCCCACCAAATCAGATGGGATTAGACCGCCGCCCACCGTGAGCCCGTCTGGAATGAAACAGGCGGTGCGGGCGCAGAAAGAGCAGCGAGGACACCGCAACCCTTCAGTCTCGTGTAATTTAAACCGAGAGGAACGGACTGGCACTGCCGGCGGCATCCAGCATACTAATAATAGTGCCGGTTTCTCGTCGGACGCTGGGCCAGGGGAACGCCGTGATGTCATGTATTATGCATGTATGCAAATAGAAGGAAATGGATTACATGAAAGGGCACCTGTGGTTCCCTCGCTTTAAGGGAAATGAAACCGACGCCGGCGTCATTAAAGCACAACACTTCAACAGATTGTTCTATGAGTCAAAATGTGGGTGACACCACCGAATAGCACAGCAGACTCGGCATAACAATATTTTTTCCAAGCTCAAAAACTATTAGCATTTCATGCCAGGGTGAGGGTTCCGAGTTAGGGTTTCAAACTAAGGTTATGGTTTCAACATAGGGTTTGAAGCACAGGTGTCAAACTCCGGTCCTCAAGGGCTGCTATCCTTTTAGATCGGGGGTGCCCAGCCCCTATCCAGCCTGTTGTAGATGTCTTCCGACCCTACTCCAACACACCCGATTCAAATGATCAGCTCATCATCAAGCTCTTCAGGATCCTGATGAAGGTTGAAGGAGGAAAACATCTGAAACATGCATGATAGCAGCCTTCGAGGACCGGAGTTGAAAGACATCGTTAGGTTTTCATGTGAGGGTTACTAGACAGGGGTAGCATTCGAAATTAGTGTTGAAAGTCTGTGTTTGGGTTTCTAGCCAGGGTTACAATTTCAAAATGGGGGTCCAAGAAAGAGTTCCATCCATCCATCCATTTTCCGAACCGCTTAATCCTCACTAGGGTCACGGGGGGTGCTGGAGCCTATCCCAGCCGTCTTCAGGCAGTAGGTGGGGGACACCCTGAACCGGTTGCCAGCCAATCGCAGGGCACACAGAGATGAACTACCATGCGCGCTCATACTCACACCCAGGGACAGTTTAGTGTGGCCAATCAGCCTGCCATGCACGTTTTTGGAACGTGGGAGGAAACCGGAGCACCCGGAGAAAACCCACGCAGGCCCGGGGAGAACATGCAAACTCCACACAGGGAGGCCGGAGCTGGAATCGAACCCGGTACCTCTGCACTGTGAGGTCGACGCGCTAACCACTGGACTACCGGGCCACCTCAAGAAAGAGTTGTTGTTTGAAATTCGGGTTTCAAACCAGGGTTAGGATTTTAAACTAAAATTTTGAAGATTGGGATAGAATTTCAAATTAGGGTTTCAAGAAAGGGTTTGGGTTTCAAATTAGGGTTTCAGACTCAGTTTAAGGTTTCAAAATAGGGTTTCAAGATGGCGTTAGGATTTTAAGATAGATTTTCAAATTATGGTTTTTAGGCCAGGTTTAGGGTTTCAAAATAGGATTCCCTGCCAAGGTTAGCGTTTCCAGTTGCTGTTTCACACCACAGTTCTTGTTTCAAATTACCATAGGTTTTCAAATGCCCTAACCTCGGTTAGGGTTTCAAATTAAGTCTCGAGAATGTAAGTCACATCCAATGCAAAGATTGGTGTTTGGTATGTTGTTGTTTTGTGTTCAGTGAAGCTAACACACACTTCATGTTTTTGTAGCTGAACTTCTCTAGGGGGACAAAGAAAGCAAAGCAAAACCATCTCGCTTGTGTGTGATTTCAAACAAGCGCACTGCAGTTTCTTCTATGGAGGACAAGTCCATCTTTTTAGCTTTGTTCAGGCCTCGGGGAGATGAAGGTGATCTATGTACCTGCCTCCTTTTCATTCTACACATTCCCCTGCTATGCTGCCAGCATCTGCTGTAGGAGTGTGAACAAAAGGTGGCGTCGTTCACTCATTCCTCGCTTCAGGGTGAACTCCAGATTTCCAGTGGTGGCCCTCGAGACTGAAAGGAGGTTTAAATGAGGTTTAAAGAGACAGCTACACATGGAAGGAAGGGAACCCAGTTGCCGACCCCACCGACTTCATGCTCAGACTGCGCGGATCATGATGGATTTGGTGGGCCCAGATGTGGCGATTCAATCCCAACATCACAATTTCTTGTAGCAAACATTGCCTTTTCAACACCAAACGTGAAATTTCCCTTACCAAACATCGAAAGTTTTGGACCAAATGTCAGTTTATGAACCAAACATCAAACTTTACAAACCAAATGTCACATGGCCTCAGTTCAGGTCAGTGTTCAAGGCTCAACATTAAGGAAGAGACTGAACAAAAATGGCCGATGGCAGCATTCCAAGTAAAAAAAAACAAAAAAAACTTTGCTGACTAAAAACAACATAAAACATCTGAATGATTGCCAAGACTTTTGGGAGCATATTATATGAACTGAAAAGATGAAAGTTGAACTTTGGCATAACATTTGTGCTTTTGAACAAAGAATGATGATTCTCTGTGAAGCCAATACAAGACACAAGGTGGTTGTAAGATCTGCTCAACACAGAAGTACTAATTTTTAATATTGCACTGTTCCATGCTCTGGGTCACTCGCTCGCTGCTCAGAGCAAGGCATCCTGGGAAGTCTTTTTTTTTCCTACTGCAGCCATCTTGGTTGGTTACGCATGAGAGGGATGCATGCACACACAGCTTTTAAGAAAGATTATCAGCTTGTTTTATTCTGGTATTTTCAAAGTCACTTGATGACTTGCCAGCTGACCTCCAACCGAGATACAGGTGGAAAGTTACTTTTTGTGGATTAATCAACCCATAAACTTTGCCCAATGCTGATTTTTCAGTAGAGAATGCTTGGCCAAGTATTTCTTATCCCAACATTGTTTACTACCTGGCGTTGATGACATGCTCTGTGACACACCGCCAGATGAAAGCTTGCAAATCACTCGAGGCTTACAACTACTTTGCAAGCGGATGGAGTGTAAAATTTCAAAATCTTATCCGAAGAAGCAATTTTCGTCTTTGAAAGGGTGTTGGGAATGTTGTACAGGTGCCAATAATGGTAGGCGCTGTCTCACTTAGAAAATGATGATGTGCTTTTGGCGATTCTCCCTGTGATTGTGATGTTTATTCCGGTTTACAAACCGCAAACTTGCATACTTATATACCAGGACCCAGAGACAGAAGAAATGTTTAAAACACAGCAAGCGTGTGCAGCTCACTTAGTGAGTGGTAACTTTGTTTACCTTTGAAAGCATAGTGAGAGGAAATTGGTTTATATGGACTACAATTAAAAATATGTGATTCAATCATCCCATCCGTTTATGTTTTGGTTTCATGCGCAAACTAGCTAGCCAGTACATGCTAGCTAGCAGACGAGCAAATAATAGCGCAGTTGACAAAGCAATGTGACGTCCCTTTCATTCGTCTGTGTTTCACTGTCGCAAGTCATCGACCGAGAGGCGCATTACCGTTATCAGGGGGGGAAACAATACAAAGCGGAAGTGATGTCACTTCCTATCGCTGTCTGTATAAGAATCTTTTCAGGATTTCTTTCCCTTTGCACTGTTTTACAGACCACGAGACTGATATGTTAAACTGTTTTATTGCCTCGCATAACAGCGAAAAAAGTTCACAAGTCGGTTCTGTCATCGGTGGAATGCCTGCTGGTCCTTATCCCTGCTTTTAAATAATACCTCATATGAACAGGCATCATTTCAATTTTCCTGCACTTAAATATGTTTGATGTTACTAACTGGAACTAGGTAGATTTTGTTGTGACGAAGCAATATTGTATGATGTTACGAAGCCTATAACCCCCTGATTTGATCTTGCTTGAAATTTAGTGGTGACTTGACTTGCTTGATTTTTGTTTTCTTTTATAACTTGTGAGAGACTTGCAGGTTCATACACATATACATTATGTGACTTACTCCCAAATACTGAAAACCACAAGCACTTGAACCGAAACAGCGGCAGTCCATTTGGTCCCAAACCACCTCCTCACAGTTGTTGGGAATCTGATTCTTTTTTTTTTTTCAATTGAATGACTTTATCTCGGGGAAAGTCCATCTTTGGCAACAAGGTGCAGCTTCTCCTGAAAGACTTTCATGTAGAGCAGGAATGAAATAGAGATGCAATGTGTCCTTTTAAATAACGGTGTCATTCCAGATTTCCCAGCAGCTGCATTACTTCATGTTTTAGTGCAGGTGTGTGTGGGCGGGAGGGGGTGGGTCGGGGGAGGGGGGCGTACAGCTGCATGTGTGTAGCGAGAGGGCACGAGTTGAGATTGCTATCGCCATGATGGATTGCAAAGTGTAGCTGTAGTCTATGCCTGGCAAAAGGATGTCCACTAATGTATTACCTCTCTAGAGACTGACTGTGTGTCTGCTCCACTTTTGCATTGAATGAGGTGGGGGAGAAAATAACTTCAATTTTTGTGTACCACTTGGCCATGCAGACCCAAACTCAACAATTGGTGCCCCTGTACAATCTTATTTCTGGTACAGAAAAGTGATGTTCGGGTCTGAAAAAGGTGACATTTTGTGTACCATATATTTCCTTGACGACACGCACTCAATTAATTGAAAGTGAATAACATTAATGTACTATTGGCAGATTTTTTTTAAATTACTATTAATTAATTTAATTAATTAATGTGTCAGACAGAAAGATGTGATGTTGAGTATGAAAAATGTGATTTTGGGACAAATAATTTGATGTCTGGTACAAAAACACCTATGTGTATAAAAAGTGTGTTTTTTATACAGAAAGTGTCATGCTTGGCACACAAATTCTGACATTTCATACTCAATGTTTGAAGTTTGGTACAAAACTATGACAACTTTGGTACAAAGAATGTGAAATTTAGTTCAAAGCCTCTCACGGAAAGTAGCAAAACATGTGACACTTGATTTAATAATAATAATAATAATAATAATAATAATAATACATTTTATTTATAAGCGCCTTTCAAGACACCCAAGGACACTTTACAATAACAAAAAAAACACAAAACAATACGGGTTGAGCAGCGGCAGCCAAAACGCGCCAGCGCTCACTCAACCCGGAAGTCAGAAAGAAACCACAAGGGAGGGAAAGGGGGAGAAAAAAAACCACGCTCAAACTATCCTCTTTTGAGGATAATTTGAGTTAGGCAAAAAACTCCTGCACAAGCATATGACAGTTACAACAGGTCACAAGACAAAAACAATGAAGACGGTGATAACAAGGGAATGTATGGGGGAGGGGGAGAAGGTGGGGGACTAGCTTCCGAGCATATTTTCATCAGGGGAAGGTCGAGATAGCAGATGTTGTTTTGGTAGCAGGCTGCCCAAGAATTTAAGACAGCCTTGAGTCCGTGGCTTGTGTCTCTTTAATGGCGTCGATTAGCCAAATCCGTGATTTCAGTCAATATTTGAGGACAGATTCCAGTTTCTCCAAGTTCTTGACCATCTTGCAGAGACGCTCCAAAACCGCAACAGTTTGTGGTTGAGCACAGTCTGAGTCTGAGTGTTGGACATCCGCACTATACCATCCTTAGACCGGCAGCCTCTTCACTTCCAATC
>CAAKHF010011021.1:0-16538 GCA_901007745.1 Hippocampus kuda
TGGATGGTTGTTTGTCTCTGTGTGCCCTGGCTCCCAGTTAGTGGGTGTCCCCCGCCTACTGCTCGAAGACAGCTGGGATAGGCTCCAGTATGCCCCACGACACTTGTATGGATAAAGCGGATCAAAAAATGGATGGATGGATATAACTATAGGATGCTGGAAAAGCTGGAAAAATTCATCTTGAGTGTGCTTGAAAAGTCTTTAAATTCTAGAACGAGAGTAAGGGATCTCTTTTACATAAATACCGGCCTGTCTTTCATGTTGCTCCACCCAAAGGCACGAAACAACTAATACTTGTTCCCCCTCACTCATGGTGTCGGTGGATGGAATTATGTGTATATACAATGTGGTGGTGATGGTGGAGGGGGTTGGGGCCTTTGCTGTACAGACTCATCGAGGGTCATAATGGAAAGCTATGGGACCTGTGTCCTCAGGCAAAGAGTGATTCACAGGATGGCAGAGGCCTCAGTCCGACAGGCCTGACCTATATCTCTATTTGCATAACAGCGAGCTGAAAAGAGGAATTGGCAGATCAACATTTTTTTTGTTTCAAACGTTTCCTCTGTGCATGTTTTGGTATCTTTGCGCAAAGTGGATTGTGTGCTTTGTCATCTAAAACAACACCGCATTACTGTGTATGTTGGTCGTTCTGTACTATGTTTGGCCAATTAGATTGTTGCCGTATGTGAGTCAGGAGGAAGAAGGTGCTCTAGTACGTGTGTGTGTGTGTGTGTGTGTGTGTGTGTGTGTGTGTGTGTGTGTGTGTGTGTGTGTGTGTGTGTGTGTGTGTGTTGTGTTGTGCAAATTCCACAAGGTCAATTTGAGCTGAAACCAAAACGCTTCCTTTATACAATGCTTGTCAATAAAACTAGGTCAGCCGACTAAATTAGGTACCCATGCACCAACTCATGCTGACACATAATGCTCAGATTTTAATGACACCGTCAGAGAAGTATCCATTTAGCAAGGTTTTTATTCTTGTCGTTGTCATTTGTTGTAACGTCGAGCTGTTTCTAGTATTTTGTCTCACATTTGTGTTCATGACTTGTCAGTATTGGGCGGCCTGGTGGTCCAGTGGTTAGCACGTCAATGCAGAGGCACAGGGTTCGATTCCAGCAACCCCCCCCCCCTTCCTGTGTGGAGTTTGCATGTTCTCCCCGTGCCTGCGTGGGTTTTCTCCGGGTACTCCGGTTTCCTCCCACATTCCAAAAACATGCATGGCAGGCTGATTGAACATTAAAAATTGTCCTTAGGTGTGCGTGTTAGCGCGGATGGTTGTTCGTCTCTGTGTGCCCTGCGATTTTCGAGCAACCGGTTCAGAGTGTCCCCCGCTTATTGCCTGAAGACAGCTGGGATAGGCTCCAGCACGCCCTGCGACCCTTGTGAGTAATAAAGCGGATCAGAAAATGGATGGGTTACTTGTCAGAATTAAATGGACTTATTGTCTAATTAGACTTGCGTGACAGTAAATGTAATGTTAAATTGTTACTGCCTGTAAAAATTCACCGTGCATTTCATACACAAGGTGAACACATCGTGAGTCAACTTGCGTCCCATTTTGCAACGTATCATTTGCTTGTGCAGGTGTGCCTAAAGTGTGCTGGCATGTATGTATGTTCTTACCTCGTGTGTAATTCACACTTCAGCATTTCTTTTGATGTTGTTTCGAAGTGATCACGAGACACATACGTTACCACACAATTGTTTTGCCGCAAACAAGAATTGAATATCTGATTCCCACTTCATGGTTGGTCAATGTTGGTACTTGCGTGGCTGGTTATTGTTATTCCGTAGCCTTTCCTGGTTGACTTTCACTTGATGTTGCGTCTTTGGCATCTTGCATTTATTGTATTGGTCGCTTCCCGTTTCAGACTCTTCTGTTTGTGATTCATCTTTAGAGAAGAGGTCGTCTCTTGTCATGCAGTAATCTCGCTCGTTTCCACTTCTTTGGAGATAATCATAATTGATAAGCTTTATTATCTTTGGACGTAAAGATGCTTAACTAACTAAATAATATCATCTAAATGTAACATGCACAAAAGTGAGCACCTGCGTGTGGCCTCACATCTGTCACTGTCAATTTGTCGTGTTTGTTGCATGTTTTGACAAGAAGATTGAACCCTCCGAGCATAAATCAACCTTAGAGGACATGAAATGCATGTGGGGAAATGTTTGACGACTGTCTGTGTCTTTCGAGGAGTTTCAGGAATGCAGAGCGCTTGGGAGGAATTTTCGGACTGCTATTCTTATCTATTTAATTTTTAGAACAGCTTGACACACTAAGTCACTCGCAAATTTATGCAACACTGGACAGTAGGTAGGAAAATACTTCGAGGCCATCCAAAACCATTAAGATGAACTCAAGCAACGGCCCCGCATCTGCGACACACTCCAAAAACTTCTCAAAAGTCTTCCCAGAAGTTTGCCCTATTTTATAGCCCTCCACCCCCAACTTACCCCAAAGCCCATTTTCACTTTCTCAAGGGGACATTTGAAAATGTCCCAATATTTAGGCCTGTAGTTGTCGAAACGGGCTCAGGCAAAGTGGATTATGAAACGTGGAAAAACACTCCAGCTAGTTTGGAACACACTCGACAAGTCGAAGTAGAGCACATACCTTCGGGGCTGAACAATCCTGCCTACATTTTTATTGTTTATTCCTTCACGTAGAAACACTGCAAAAATAGCCCCATCGGAACCATGACAAAAGATTTGACGATACCCAGGCAGGTTTTTTTTTTTTTTTTACCCAGAACCCAGCAAAGCAGCATATTTCTTTCCATACAGTATCTGTGCCAAATAAAAAGCACAAGCGAAACATGAATAGGAGCAAGGGCAAACGCAGTGGTCAAAATATTGTTGACATGAAACCATTTCCTCATTGTTGAAATCGCACATGAGCTGAGCGTTGTCCAAACAGTTGCAAGGGGAGAGGCCGTTGAATATGTCGTCAGATACGGCCGTGAAACGTCTGTTTGTGCTCCTCACGTCACCTGATTGGCAACCACAAACGAACAACTGCTTGACCTCCAGTTGAACTGCAACACAATACAAACCCGCTCTAGAGCGCGCGCACACACACACACACACACACACACACACACACACACACACACACACACACACACACACACACACACACAGGCCACACCTGACTGCTCGCTCTTTGTTTCTCCGGAGCCGCGCCACGGTCGCGGCCTGTGTCGTCATGTTCACACCCTTCCTGACCCAGCGAGCAAAGCATCCTGCTTCCCCATTGGTCTGTTCGCCATCTGGACTCCCAGTGTGCATGTTTGTGTGTGTGCCTCTTTTGGATGGGGCGTGAGGGCTTGTGTTCTTGCCCATTTGTTAATAATTAAAGGCTAACTTGTCTCCCGACTGTGGACTTTGATCAGGTCACACACATACACGCACACACACACACGCACAACTCCTTGAAGGTACATTCTCAGTACAGGTCATGTTACCTAAAGGCTCGATGGAAACACGCACACACGTATTTTGAACCAGTCCTTGTGGTTACATTTGGTGTGTGCATGCATATTTTCCTGGTTTGCTTGCCACGCTTCATTCTACGCTGGTCTGATTTACTTGGGGAGGGAGGGGGGCGTTGCAGCTAATCACCATTGCAAGGGTTGCAGTCGCGGCAAACCGGGAAAGGAACTGGTGTCTATTAGTGATAGGGTTGCTGTAAAAACTTTCAGAGGAAGAGGACAAAGACAAGGGAAAGAGGTGAAGAAACAAGAGAAGCGGCAATATACAGAACACAGAAGCGCTCAGGTAGATGTACTCGGTGTAATTGTCCATGAACGCTCTCATTCATTGAAATACTTGGAAAGCCCCAGACAACTTTTTACTGTTGGGATTTTTTTTGTCTTTTCAAACGTAGTTTTCTTCATTTTAAAAACAAAAACGAGATCTTGATGTTCTCGATGTATTTCATATACACTTATTTAGCATGAGATGATCGCTTTCATCCATCCATTTTCTGCGCCGCTTATCCTAACTTGACAATTAACTCCAGTTTTTGGAACTTTAGAGGAAGATGGCATACACGGGAAAGAAAAACAAAAACGCCACACTGGGAGGCCGTGGCTCAGATTAGAACCCTCAACCTCAGAACTGTGAGGCGGATGGGCTAACCATATATCATCTGTTTTATGTCCTTAATTGAAACCAAGATGACCTGTAAGTGTCTTCATATATGTATACCTGTGTTGTGCTTTTACAGGCTTTCGGCCATTGCAGCCATGCTGATGTATGATTACCCTCTGAAGACAGACATGGAGACGGTAAGGCACGTGTGTGTTTTGTGCAGTGTGTGTGTGTGTGTGCGTGTGTGTGTGTGTGTGTGTGTGTGTGTGTGTGTGTGCTCGCATCATGCCCGAGCATGTTTTTGATGCCATGTAGCAGGTAGCCCGCACATAGCGACCCGCACTCATGCTACGTGCCGAGACAGCCCGGTTCCCACATTCCGACTCTTCCTGGACAAACAGGCTGCAGCACAAGGGACATTTGCATACAATGGCCGCGCACGCCGCCACGCAGCGGGCTAATCAGCACTCGGTTCTGACAGACATTCTCGAGCAAAACTGTGCTGACGTTTCTTGGCTGGCTGTAGTTGTTTGTGAGGCAGAAGCCTGTTTTCGCCGGCATTCCGTGCTGAGCGGGAATGTTCAACTCTGCTCTTTTGTTCCCTTTCCTTTCTCCTGCATCCTCTCTTTCGCAGTCATTCTACTCCCCGCTGGTGAAAACGCCGGATCCGTACGGAGTCTACTTCTCCCATCCGACCCACATCTACCACCACAGCCACATGCAGGCCCTGACCCAGTCCCGCGCCGCTAGCAACCCATCGCACACCCAGCTGGAGCCCGTTGATCTGTCCCTGAGCAAGCGCTCGTCCTCCTCCGCCACCTCCTCCTCGTCCTCCCCTCACTGCTCATCCGCCTCCTCCCCGGCCTCCTCGCGGAGCACCCCGCCGTCGCCTTATAGCACCGCCAGCCGTGCCTCCCCGCGCTGCTCCCCCCAGCTGACCCAGCGGCACTCCTCGCCGTCCCACGCGCTCCCGCCGCCCGCCACCTCGCTATCGTACCCCACCATGGTAGCTCCTCTGATGGGTGCAGGCTCCGGCGTCATCCAGAGCTCGGGGGTCATGGTGTCTCCGGTCATGGTGCCTCTGTCCGTCCTGTATCCCTCCCCGCTCCACTTGCACCAGCCCATAATGGTGAGCCCACCTGTTACGGCGGACGATGAGCATCATCACCATCATCATCATCATCATCATCGAAGCAGAGACCACAAGACAGGTGAGCCCTCATTTGTTGCTTTTATTTACTTTGAGCATTCTCCCAAAACAAAATGCACACATTCATTCTTCAGACAACATTTTCACTCATATACAATGGACTTTTAACCGTAAAAAAATGTACACGTGAACAATGCAACAAAAACATCATGGTATTGTCAATATACAAAAATCTTAAATGTAGCTTTTGGTTCACATAAATTGTGCTGAACACGCTTCAAACACAACTGGCAGGCAGCACATATTCATATAAAATTAATGAAAGTGAGGGAATGCTAATATTCTTAACACAAGCCAAAGAGCAGAGTATTCCAAGGTTAACTTCATTGGTTAGCCACATTTATTACATGGCATAAATTACATTGGCGTAAATGTGATCACAATGACTTCATTGCTTACTGTACTTGAGTAAAAAGTAAAGAGATCTGCGCTTACAAAATGTTACAATTTTACACAATGCTTCTTGCTTGGCGAACACCAAAAGGCTGCTTCCATGTGTGTGTGTGTGTGTGTGTGAGCGTCTCAAAATGACTTTTTTTCTGCCCAGTTCAATCCAGAAAGTCATTGGATGGGCGAGGCGATGGGCACGACTTGCACAAGCTCATCAAGACCGAGCCCCGTCCCGAGCTCATTCATGAGCACCACAGCAGCCACGACATGAAGTCATCGGTCATCAGGATACCACAAGAATATGAGTAAGTTTGACACACACACACACACACACACGCACACACACACACACACACACACACACACACACACACGGGTATTATGGGTATTATTACATTGTTGCCATGCCTTGGCATCTTGGTCCCAAAGAAGGATGTCGAAGGGACTTGAGGAGCTTCATTTTGACAGAACTACAAGAGCACTTTGCCACCATTTTTGTGGATTTTTGCTATTCGCAGCAGGGCTCGAGCGCTCTCTTTCCTAAATAGTGGGAGGGGGTTCATTCTCATCAAGGATGTACCCCGCATCTGCTCAATTTACAATTGGAGTTTGGGATTAGATGAGCGCTTACACAATTATTCCTTCAGAAACGACAGTACGCATTTTACAAAAAGAAATACAAAGTGCAGGATTTTGGAGGAACTTTAAAAAAAAAAATCAAGATAATCAAAACAATCAAAACAAAATGTGTTCAGTGATAGTATCATTTAATTATGCCGCAGTGATATTGTCCTCGACGGTAACCATTCTTGTTGTAATTGGGGAAAAAAGTTTCTTCTTTAAACAATTGTGGATGCCAACAGGAGATATATTGGATAACATCTCCATTCCGAATTCCTTCGCCCCACCGTTTATTCTTTTCTTTCCAGTCGGCCGTGTCCTCTGGTACGGGTCTCCATGCAACGAGGCTGTCCTACAAGTTTATATCAGCCATCCGAATCCTGTCGCCGCCACTCTTCCACTTCCTGTTCTGTCTTTCGTAACCACCTCCCTCCTTTTCGCTTCCTGTGTTTTTTTAGCGCTCGTCGTCTGGCATCTGCAGGCCCCACGTCTATTCTGCTTCTCCTCTCGCTCATCTGTTCTTATTCCTTGACCTTTCATCCGACATTTAATGGACAAGTGTCGTCAGGTAGTTGTTGGCTTAGTTTTGAAGTCATTGTCAGTGTGCCAAGTGTGGCTGTGGGTGTGTCCAGTGCTGTCATCACCTCTCAAAAGTCATTCAAGCATGTACTGTACGTGAAATATAGGTCATGTTGGCTCACCACTGTCAACCAGGATTGGTCTTTGTGTGTGTGTGTGTGTGTGTGTGTGCCTGTGCCTGTGCCTGTGCCTGTGCCTGTGCCTGCCTGCAAATTCCTTTGCAGTGGACCAATGTTAAAGATTCATATTTCAACACCCCGTGTCTGCTTTTAACCGCCACTTTATCACGCCGTTCTACACACATGCACGTATGCCCATGTACATAATCACACGCGCGCGCGCACACACACACGCACGCACATGCGTTCATGTCGAGACTCCTTTTCTTTTTCACAAATCCAAAAACAAATGAATGATGTCACAAAAATGTCATCTATTGTGTTCAATGTGAATAGCATCTATGAGAGTCCTACTTCGTAAGCCCCGTTACCTTCCTGCAAACAATTACTTTCACGTGGAACCTTCCAAGTCAGACACCCTAAAGGCAGTAGATTTTGTGGAAAATTGTGCAATTAAGAAAATGTATAGTTCAGTGTGTAACATCAAGTATTTGTCATCAAATCTCATGCGACTTGAGCTCAGTGAGCAGTCTCGGGCCACCAAAATCCTATTTTTCAGTACTTTTTATTTGAATGACTGCTACGCCATATCTCAAGTAGCATTTCAAATGAGTTTTGATAAATTCACATGAAAAAAAAATAGTCGAACTTAGGAGGCGGAATTTTTTTTCTTCAAAAATGAACCCTTCACGTTTGAATAAGTAAGGATAATTCAAACAGGATGATCAATAATAAGCATGTTCCTGGTGACCTCCCCTTCCTCTTCAACCATTGACACTCACACCAAAGGACAATAAACTTTCAATTAATGGTACATGCATGCGTTTGGAATGTGGGAGGGGCCTGGACTACTCAGAGAACACGCCAACACCACAGAAGGCAGGCCAGAGCCTGGATTTGAACGCCCAACCTCAGAACTAAACAAAGAGCTAACCAATTATGCAATTCTTGTTATCGTTCTTCCAAAGTATACCTGGAATTTTGTTACCCTGGTCTCAAGTTTTTATTTCGTTACAATCATTTTGTAGTACTTTAAATGCTTAAATGACAAAGAAAACAACTCGAACCTCAAATTCATGACAAGATAGTCATGAATTTAAAAAAAATGTAGGGGAAAGAAAAGTGTGACCTAATGAATTATGTTCCACTATTACCATTTTATGTCAAAATAAAGACTCATTATTTAATTGATGAACGTTGTGGACTTTTACACAGTACTTGGACTATTTTTAGCCCGTTCAAAGACAAAAGATGACGAAACCAAACCAAAAGGTGTGGTGCGCTGGAAAAAGTGGGAGGTGTTTTTCAACTTCCCGACAGGCGGTTGTTATTTTTGTGCCGGAGGGTTGCTGCCACTTGAATCTGCCAACTAACAGTTCAGTGATTTCAACATCCTGCAAAGGAGGCTGCAATGATGTGACTCCGACTCCTCCTGCTGGTTAAATCTCAACCATTCTCTTCTTCCCGTGTGTTTAGGTGCAACAATCCGTCCGTTATTGTCCATTCGGCCACTCAGCATCCTCTCCCCGCTGACTCTCCGGACACGCTGAAGAAGAGAAGAATCCACCGTTGCGATTTCTCTGGTTGCAACAAAGTCTACACAAAGAGTTCACACCTCAAAGCACACCGTAGGACGCACACAGGTGAGATCTTCCGCTTTGTGACACAAGATTAGTTACATTCGCACTGTCGACTGTCACCCAGTACAATAAATACCGTGCAAGAGCTCGTGTTCAGTGGTGCTGAATTGCACTACATCCTACTGAAAAGGTAAAGCTATGTAATAAGATAAGATAAGATAAGATAAGATAAGAAAACCTTTATTCGTCTCGCAATGGAGAAATTCCCATTTCACAGCAGCATACTGTAGAAATATATATATTTTTAAAAAAAAAAAAACAATTCCAGTAAATATTAGAAGCAGTTCTCTGTAAGATACACTACAGAAAATGTCATTCACAATAAACTGCATAAAAAATGTATTTCAGCAAACAGTAGTGTAACTGCAGGTGGTGGGAGGTGTTTATTTGTACAAACATATTTTAGGAGCACGTCGTTGCTCCATTCTCGCGGTTTAATGTTTGTCCCACCATTCCTCCTTTGGTTTTTTTTTTTTAAGCTATTGTTTTTACTTACTGTATTTTCCGCACTAAAAGGCGCACCTAAAAGCCTTCCATTTTTTAAAAAGCTCACAGCGCCTTAAAATCCGATGCGCCTTGTGTATGGTCATTACGGTAATATTTCGACCCCAAATGGCTCCTTGCTCGAGACATGCTGACACCGCAGAGTACAAACTTAAGGCGACCGGTTCCGCAGTTGAACATGGAAATAGAGCAGTGGCAAGAGAGTCCAACGTTAACGAGTCAATGTTATAACTTGCTGTTGGTTAAGTGAACTGTCGCTGCTTTATTAAGTTTTACTGACATCTGATCGTTCTGTTGGTGTTTCCTTGAGTGTAGCTCCATCTAGTGGAGGCATTGTAGATTGCGTCTTATAATGCGGTGCGCCCAATGTATGAAAAAAAACTACAAAATAGGCCATTCATTGAAGGTGCGCCTCATAATCCAGTGCGCCCTTTAGTGTGGAAAATACAGTACTGTAATGCACCTCGCATGAGGGAAAGGAGAATCATGGCTGCCAATGCACTTTTCAACCTTTTCGATGAAACATAACACCAGCAGTAAATAGGGTTTTACTGTAAGTATAAAACAGACAAATCACGGCAAAATGCAGCTAATTTTCAGTAAATTCGGCCACCTGGGCAAATCAAAGATGTTGCATAGCTGAATGTGGATGTGCACAACATTGTGCGATCACGGCAAGGCCACCAGAAGGGAAGTTATTATCATTTTTTTAACACATCGTAGGGAACTTATTAACAACATATGGTAAGTTTAAGCCATTGAATGTTTCAACGGGTGCTACTGTTTTGATTAGCAATTGCGTTAGAAAGTTAGGTGGCATGCTGTGAGATGTTTGTAATGTGACGTGTGTGTCTTGGCTCAGTGAAGCTTGAGAAACAGCGCCTGAGCTTGTGCAGTTTGTGTTGCGACAGTGTTCAAGCATTTTTTTTTTCCTTGAACCGTGAATTTTTTTGTGCGCTCCTGCAGGCGAGAAACCGTACAAGTGCATGTGGGAAGGCTGCACATGGAAGTTTGCCCGGTCCGACGAGCTGACGCGACACTTTCGCAAGCACACGGGAGTGAAACCTTTCCAGTGTCCCGACTGCGAACGCAGCTTTTCCCGCTCCGACCATCTGGCCTTGCACAAAAAGCGCCACCTCCTGGTGTGAAACTTCAACTCAGGACAACTTGAGCTACCTGGTCCTGAATTCAACATTGGACTGTACCACTTGGACTTTGAGGGGCGGGGCTGGGGGTATAAATATTGGGCTCCAATGTACGGATTGGGGCAAGCTGTGATGCTTTCACCTCTTTGACCTGAATATGAGCTGGTATCCTACTGCATCAAAAAAAAAAAAAAAACTGAATCATTCACAGCATGTTGCCATTACATTTTGGGGAATCCAAACATTTTCTCTTTTGAAAGTGATTGCAACATCTCAGCTGGTTTGAGAGTGCTTCCCCCTTGTGGCCTTACAAAACACACACGTACGGAAAGCCGTTGGACAATTTATGCCAAAGCCCTTGATTTCCAATTTTGGGTCCATGTACTTGTACTTGTAACCAGCTCCCTATGAGCATTAATTTGTCATCCTATTTTGTGTTTTTTATGGTCTTACTAGTGAGGCCAATGGGCGTACCAGTGGATGGACCTTAAACTGGATAACAAGGTTCTGGAATAAATGCTCAAAGTGCTTTTCATACCCATATGCACCATGAACAAAACTTTTCATGTTAAAGGAAACTTTTTTTTTTTTTAATTTGTCTTCGAGGGCCAACGAAATGTGAAGTTTTTCACATTGTATTGCATCACACCTACTTGTGGGCAATGTGGCTAACTCGTCTAATGCTAGTCCCCCAAATTGAAACAACACACACCTCATCTGCTTCGAAAAGCTTGAATGATGCGTTCTCTTATGTGCACACTTTAATGGAACACAATGCAGGAAAAATGCACTTAATGAAATCTGGGTTAGAAAGTATTTTGGTTGTTTTTATTTAGAAATGTGAACGTTGCTGTACTTGGGGCATTATATTGTCTCGGTCAGGACATGCATAAGGATATTAAGTGCAGCAAAATATCTCATTTCTTATATCAAGCTTCAACAGTATATCTATAATATGATCTTTTTGGAGGGCGGGAAGGCTGTGATGCAATGTCAATCTAAGTTTTTCTCTTGAGACACTTTTACTTGGGAAATGTCAGCGTTCAAGGCAGGGAACCGGACAGGACTTTTTTTGCTTTCAATATTTCTATGTACCAACATAATTCCAATCAAATTTCCCTTATTTAGCTATCCGTTTTTTACAGCCTCCCAAGAACAAAGAGAGAAACAAGTTTTGTGTTTTTGTGTGAGTGTGTTCATGTCTCCATGCTGTGTGCACTTTATAGGTAAGATTCAAACCAGCATTCCCAAAAGCATACATTGATCCACATAAACTAAACATACCCGAATGTAGCGGCTCAACAGATCAGCATTTTCCTTTTTTTTTTTTCTTGTAAAGGTTTTTGTCTGTCTGCAAATATAAGTTGTAATATATATTATATATTATATTCATATATATTTTCTAATTGTTAGACTGAAAGGGCAATTACAGGTTTTTATTAAGCATGATTTTGATACTCATAATAATGAAAAATATTACACATTTCTGCAATGTTGTGTCTCTCATGAACTTTATCTCCTTTTAATTTACATTGGTAATTCAAAGGGAATGTGTAAACTGTGAGCATAACGACAGATGTGTGTGCAATTGTGCATTTGTTTTAAAACAAAATATCCATACCACTTAATAAACTTATTGCTATTATTGTCAGAATTGTGTTTTTTTTTTAAATGTTTATTTGCTTTAGTCTGTCGTACCTCCTTCCATCCATTTTCCAATGTGCTTATCCTCACGAGGGTCGCGGGCATGCGTTTGTAGCCTATCCCAGCTATCTTCGGGCAGTAGGCAGGCTACACCCAGAACTGGTTGCCAACCAATCGCAGGGCACACATAGACGAACAAGCATTTGCGCTCACAATCACACCTCAGGACTATTTAGTGTTCATTAGCCTACCATGCATCTTTTTGGATTGTGGAAGGAAATCGGACTACTCAGAGAAAACCCACGCAGCCACGCGGAGAACATGTAACCTCCACCGAGAAAGGCCGGTGCTGGAATCGGACCCTGCACCTCTGCACTTGGAGGCAGACGTGCTCACCACTCGAGCACAGTGCTGCCCTGGAGTACCTCAAAACATTTCATTCAGTTAGTCTTATGGAATCAATATTTTAAGGATAGGGTTTTAAGAATCACAAGTTCTACTGTAGTTTTTAAAGTTTTATAACTTAGTGGCATTATAGTTGATTGATGCAAAAAGGTTTGTTTAGTTGGAGGGGAGTTACTCTTTGAGACTATTTATCAGTTATCATTGTTGTGTGTTTTCCGAATCAATGAAAGGTGCAAAAGTAGGGCTCGTCCGGGATTTGAACCCGGGACCTCTCGCACCCTAAGCGAGAATCATACCCCTAGACCAACGAGCCATGCATTATGGGTTTATTGTGAATTTTTTTAAAGTAAAATTATGATTTAATTTTCCGTTTGGTTCGACTGCCAATATCATTCAGAGTTTTTGTCTCCGATTGCCTTGCACTGCACTTGCACGTCAGTGTTGTCATTGCCCGAACCGAAAACAAATCATTATTGTTTTAGCATGTGTGTGATAAAACTTTTTAACTCTTGGTGATGAGCAAAAAACAAAGAGTAGCCGCTTGGGCTTGTTACTCCGAGGACGATATTTGCGCGTAGGCACAGATGACTATTTTTGACATATTTTACTCGGAGGCGAACATCATCTTCACCGTATTTATGCAAAAATGCATACAGTTAATGTCTGTGGGACCGAGGAGGACCAGGGAACTTGTTGACGGCTGTTGCTCTTCGGTGTTATTCCGTGGACCTACAGACGACCGTTTGAGGAAGTCGCGATGAAACCTCTTGACTGTTGTTACTCTTCGATGCGGAGACTCACCGGCCTGCCGACGTGGCGGGGCGGAAGAGGAGCCGTCGGCTGGTACCAAACGGGTGAGTTGCGCTGTCATTATTTTACACACCAAAACAATACAAAGTTGTCCAGCTTCCAGTTTACATGATAAACATATTTCTCTAAACTATCTGCCCTGTTGAAGGCGTTTTTCACCAGTCATACAATGTATAGGTATAGAATTGCAGTATTGTGCCGTGCTACGTATTTTGCTGTTTCTTGGAAGTTCTCATGTGCATTCGTCGTACGAATAGTTAATACAAATTCTGACACCCGGCTTTTACTTTACTGTCATGCATTTAAGTGGATGCTTTGGTTTCATTTAACAGATGAGGCAGACGAGTCATTGTAAGTGAAGTGTGTCTTCGTCATTGTTTCTCCCGAGCCCTACCGCCCTAAGGTCCTATACTGTATTTATTTTACGCACACTGGTTGAGGTCTAAAACTCGTTTTTCCCCCCGCATCAAAGTTTCTGCACAAAGTGAGTGTAAACAAGACAAGTGCTGTGATTGTGAATACAGTATATGTGCACTCAGTAACCAGCAGGTGGCAATGTGGTACTCATGTTTGATTCCCAATCAAACACTGCATCTCAGAATTTGTCTGTAACTGAACGGAGAATATGGAAGGGTAAGAGGATGTTATTTTTCCATGTACTGGATGTAGATTGGCAGTTTTATGCACATTAATAGGGATGACTTGATATTAACATCAATCTGAAATTCTTTTCATCTAATCTTATCTTCTCGGCATACAGTGATTGATGCATTTTGCACTCCTCTTCACTCCTGTATTGGCCAGTTGGCCATACTAAATCATTTTTTTAAAAATTATGGCACAGTTGAATAATGAAGAGACTGTAGATTTCATGGTGTTTGCACATCAGCCTCACAATTCTGAGGGTCGGCATTCAAATTTTGATTTCGGCCTTTCTGTGTTGAGTTTGTCTGTTCTCATTCAGTCCTTCTGATAATGATGAGGCCAGCAGGCTCCCCACCGCATAAGATACCATCCCAAATTCCCTTATCATGTACAATATATTAAAAACAGTAATTATCTCCACTTCCAGATCACGATGTCCCAGTCTGCCCTGTCTGATGCCGAGAGTCTCCCTCCACCTGGACTGACCACGCACTCTGACCTCAGCTGTGGACATGATGTCCCTGAAGACCCCGCAGCGTCCGCCGAAACCCAGCAGCCTCCACAGATCCCCGAGAGTGCCATGCAGACCACCGAGGTGGCGACCGAGGACACCGGAGACACTCTAACTTCCTCCGAAAGTCATCTGAAGTGTGACGGTCACCTGACTGAATGTGACCAATCAGTGAGCCTGGAGCCAGATGCAACAGAGGAGGAGAAGGATCAGGAGGTTAGTCATTCAGCATGAGAGCTCGATATAGTCGATTCATTTTGAGAAATGTTAAGGATGCACAAGTGAAGCTAAAATAAAAACAATCGGTCCTCCCAGCTTTGGAGCCGAGGTTCCTGTTTCACGACACAAAAACGTGCAGTGTTTGGGACCAAGCCTTGTTGCAAATAGTGAAAATGTGTGAGTAACTGGCGGAATTTGTAAGTTGTGTAACATTTTTGGAAGAAGGGATGATTGGCCAGGCAAAACGCCTTTGGTTATTTCTAATCGGACTCAAAATATGAGGCATTCCAAAATAGCACCATGATTCAACAAAACAATGAAATAATGAAATAATGAAAGGTCATATTTTCCACCAGAATTGCCAATATTTCACATATTCAGCCATGGTATGTGAAAACATGAGCACAACTGTAATTGCATATTGATGACATAAGATGGCACCAAAGCAATCCATGAACCTCCTCAACTCACGGCAACATAGTTCATTGGCACCCAGATGCCACAAGATGAAAGCAATACTAAGAACATGGCCTAAGAACAAACACGGCATACAACAGGTGAGTATGCAAGGGAACACTGTCCTGAAATGATGATGCGCTCATCACAGTTTGTTCAGTATTTCACCTAAATATTCACAATATCTTTTTTTGTGAGAATGAAATGGGGGTGAAAATGTGAAATTCCTCCACCCACACCGGATGACCTATTCTGATGTGTTATGGCACAGTAAGTGTGAATGAAAGAGATGATGAGAGGTTGCGACATGTACGGAAAATATGTTGCTGTGTGCAGAGCTCACGTCAAGCTTGGGGAGGTTGGGGCTCATGGGGAAAATCCCTCCTGAGCAGCGCCACCTCCACAGTGGGTACGTCTCACACATGACCTCATCCTTCTCCCCTCTATGTTCTGTCTTCGGTGGATTTTCATGCGTTTCTCTTGATGCGTAACAGGTCACAGTCTGACGTCGGTCAAGGTGAAGGCAGGAGAAGCGCTGCGTCTCCACAGGACCTCTGTGGGGGAGGAGGCCAGAGAGGAAGAGGAAGACACAACAGAGGAGAAGCCGGAGGGAAGAGGGGAGAGCGACCAGCTGTCAGGTCATGAAGAGTCGACCACGACCAGCGCTGCTGCCTCCAACAAGGGCGTCTTCTCTGCTATCTCCAATGTTGTACAGAACACGGTGAGCAAACATCATCCTGCCACTTACTCATGGAAAAACTTGCCTCGAAATATTTTACTGTTGTTACCTCTGCCAAGGAAATTCAGGCCAATAGGGCTGTTCACACGGCACACATTTGCTCCGGCGCTGCACCGATATATTTTGTTGCGATATATTTTACACCGGACCAAATTTTGTGGAGCGTTCACACGTGCAAAGCCGCTGAGCGTGACAGCACCGGCACAGCGTCGTAGCAGCCCCACTTGCGTTCACACGGCAGTTTCTGTAGCGGAGCAAATCGACAGAAAACAAGTGAGCTGTCGTGTTGGTTCTTTTTAAAACATACACAACTCAAGCAACTACAGTACAGGCACGTCCTTCCCCTTCTCGGTCTCCGTGCCTTCTGCTCGAGAGTGACCGCCCCCCGATAACGTGATTCAACGATGACTTCAATGACACTCAGAAAAGCAAAAATGTAATGCGCCAAACAGAAAAATCAAGAGAGGAAATCACGAAATAAATTCTATGGGGCACGGGGGGTTGTCAATACACATCAAAGGAACAAACTACACAAACAACTCCGAGACAGTCCAGTCTCCTACAAAAGGAAAGATGACGTTTGGGGATTATTCCCCTCTCCCCGTTATATAGTTGAGATGGTATAACCCAAGAGGTGCTTGCCAGACAAGTCTTGGGTCGTTATTTAACAAATGACGGAAGTCCGACAGAGCACGAAAGCAACGCATTCTCGCCGTACGTAATCAACTCTTCACGAGCATTTGCTCTGGAGCAAATTTAACCCAGTTGCGTTCACACGTGCACATTTGTTCCGGCGTAGCGTCGCA
>CAAKHF010011022.1:5750-22036 GCA_901007745.1 Hippocampus kuda
TTCTCATCCAACTTATTGGAGACAGTAAACTGTGCCAAAGTTTATATTCAGAGCAGGGAACCCATTGGAGATTTTTTCGAAAAGAGACACACACACACACACACACACACACACACACACACGCACACACAATCTTTTTTCCATACTCCCAACTCCGTCCCCTACATTTATTTCCCACACACCGTGCTCGCCCGCCCTTCATTCTGTCATATTTTTCATCCCAGTGTCTATTTTAATGGCACATTTATGGATGGATGATTTAACACCAGCTATCAAACCTATCACAGTAATCACATCAGTAATTGGGATTAATTAAACCAGCCTGATGACTGCCACTGAAAGCAAATCATCCCAAATTCTCTCTTGCTAAATGTCCTCCCATGACTTTGCATTCAGTTGACTCACTCGAGTCCTCCGACAGCCAATCAAGTGAAAATCCTCTCCGCCGCTCTTGTCGGGTCATTAATTAAGCTCCCGAAGCGCCTAATGATTAAGATAACACAGCAATCTTGTGGTGAATAGCCTCTTTCCTCTCTGCTCTTCCTACAACATACCATTATAGGACCCTTGAGGTGTTCCTCAATCTTGATGAAATACAGACAATTGACAAATCAGTTCCATTGACCTGGGGCTTATTAGCTTGCCGCATATTCATGAGTTATGTTTTTCAAGGGCGGGGTGCTTTCTAATCAAAGTCACAGAAAGTGATGAAGGGTACGTGGGGGCTCTATTGCAGCGTGGTGGCCCTCCCACCCCAGCCATGCACGTCCCCCATCTCACCCGGCGTACCCCCTGTAAATAACATCATAGATCATTCATTGGATCGAGCTCACATTTGTGTGGATGCAGCTGGCGGGAACGTGCGCGTCTGTATGTTTGTGTGTGTTTAGATCATGTGAAGGCTGCTTCAAGGGGCCTTGGACAAATGGAGGTACCACATGGTCAGACCAGATGTTGTGTTTTCGTATGTGCATAGCTCATCAAAAACCAACAAGCGCCGCCACTATTGGACCCCTGCAATGCTCTAGGGCCAGCCAGCCCATCTGCTTCCTTCCTGACAGGTCCGGTGCATTGTGGGTCCTGGCTACTTCCAATCTCTATTTCGAATGAAAGGAGGGTTTGATTGGTGAATGAACAACAATTAATGGACCTGGACATCAACATTTCACAAAACTGACCTTACATCAGTGGCAGTCAACCACTTTTGTAACCAAATACGTCAATTTCTGAAAATATCAAAACAATCACACCGATATTTGAGATGTTATGGACATTACCGTCTTCCTCTACATGGGTGTGCACTGTGCCTTATAGTGTCGCTTAAAGGAACACTTGAAAGGGCTGAACATTGGCACTTATAGCATGTCAAGAAATATTATGTCTGTGCAAATAGAGCCTGTTAAATTGCTAGATATTTGGAGGATATGGCCCCATTTTAATTTTCATGCGATTTTATGAATGACGATGAAGACAGAAGCTCTGGTCATTGTACTTTTAAACCTGTAATTGTAATATTCATAAATGTTTCATTTGCCTTTCTTACATATTGTATCATCTAAGATTTTAATTTGTAGATATGGTACTGTTTGTTGAAATAAAGAGGAATAAATTGCTTGTTTGTTAAAACAAAAATCGATTGAAAAGGACCTTGAAAAAAATAATCGCATACAAAATTGCATTCGGAATTTCTGTATTATTTTCCATAATCGTTCATCCCTGAAAGTCGAATATTCCCCCCTGTACTGTAGATGTCAATAATGAGCTAAAAACAGCAATAAGTCTCATTTAAAGCAATTGCCGATCTCGTAGATCGCTACGCCGCTGAACAGTTAAAATAACATCCTCAATCTACACCAAAATGTAACGACATAACACAACCGCAGCCTCTTGCCTTGAATACTAAAATGTATAAGGTTGAACCACTTCATACTTTACACACTGCGATTTGTTTATTCTCACGTCTCACCTATGATATTCACAGCTTCTCTTGATGAAAGTGTCAACAGACTCGCTCCCGCAATCATCTTTCTCTCTCAAGCAGTGATAAACAACCATCAAAATCTTTAAAGTGTGAGCCACTACCAGCAAGCATCTTTGAAGCGCAGCTATGAATTATTAACACGCTTCTAACCTCCTTGTAAACACAACTCCTGCTGAATCAAAACAGGAGATCTGAATCAGCCCAAAAAAGGAGGATGGAATTAATAATGTATCGACCTACACATGAGGAGTTTGAGGCCCAAGCAGTTTATTTATTTAGTTAGTTTGCACATGTTATCGTTGACCCCAATTGTTAGCGGCACCACACATAAATGTAATCTGGTGCGGCAGCAAGGAGTTACACAGGTTAAAAAGCACGGCGTAACCTCTGTGGATCAATAGAAAGAGGACACAAAGTTGGTGTGTCTCTAATGTGTGAACTCGTTTAATCTCAAAAGTTTCATTGCAGTCATTGAATTTCAACCTTCACTTTCAATCCAAATAAAATGCAATTCAAGTCATACAAAGAAATATATCTTTGTAAAATAAGGAACCGTCAAATAAGAGAAATTGGCTTTGTCGCATTTATACTGCTGTTTACTTTCGGAATAAAACTAAGTTGCACAACTCTTTGCTGGTGTAATTCCCTCACACTACCACGTGCACATAACGATATACGTGCTCCTTAAAGGACAAGAATTGACAAACTGGCGATAGGTTCCCCTTCAGGGTGATGTAATTAGACACAGCATTGCTCTCAAAACAAGACACTCACTGTTAACTGATCCCCAAATCACAGTCCTACAGCTTTTATACTAACGCACAATGCTTTGATCTACATCATTCTCTCAAGCCCGTTACTTCCACAAGGAGTTTTAGCAAAAAAAATGGGTTTCTTGTTTGTGTGACATTTTATCTTATTTCCAACGTACGACATACAGACAATGTTTATTTGATACAATTGCTATGATAACTCATTCTATTTTAAGCATCGTCACATCTTTGATGGACAGCCTGTCTGTCAAAGTAGCAACATTTGTTATCCATCTAGTTTGGTGACAAAAGCAAGATAACAAAAAAGGTTTGTGTGTGTTTGTGTGTGTGTTTGTGTGTGTGTGTGTGTGTGTGTGTGTGTGTGTGTGTGTGTGTGTGTGTGGGTGTGTGTGTGCGTGTGTGTGTGTGGCTTCGACCTACAGCTCGAGCTCCCTCTGCTCAGTATTCATCTCTCTGATAGATGTGCACCATGCTGGTTCAAAATCGTTTCGAGGTCAACGTCCTTGAGTCCTCTAATCATGAGACTTGCATTTTTCCACGTTGAAACCTCTGAGATTGGCTGACCTCCATGATTTAGAATTCCAAGCATTTTTTTTTTTACTCCCATAGAAATCAATTTCTAGGTCAGACTGCCATGATTTATGCACTGTCCAGGCATGTTTTAAGTCCCATTTTAGCACCCGTTAGCACCCCATAGTCATATTGTAATAAGAAGCTGCATGCAGATGTCAGCAATGTTTCATCCCTCCAAAGCAGTCACTCGGAAATGCATGTCAAGATTTCGATTTCAGGAACCGTGGTCATATGTTGAATCTCATTTATAATCAGCAGATTGATTGTGAGCTGAATGATCTGCCTCAGCCCAAGGCTAGAATCAGAAGAATGTATACATTTTTACAATCATATTAGTGATCATATTGAAGCTAGAGTATTAAACCACCTTATTCATCATTTTGAAACGTAGCATCATGAAATCAATATTGGACGTCTGAACTAGCTTTTGATGAGATTTTCTTCTGAATTCAAATCAAACACATTCAAAATATGGGCTCAGAAGGACTAAGGTTGCGAATGTAGGGCAATGTAGAAATTGTGGAAATCAAGCATGGAGCCATCTCCGTATCATGATATTTCCAATTTGCTTCCTTCTTATTTGCATTTGCTTCTTATCCAAGGTGAAGATGAACAATAGAAAAAAAAAGAGCATTTACTGATTCCCGCGGAAAAACGCACGAGTTATGCTACAATAAGTCAGGGAAAATACGACATCATTGAACGCAACGCTCTTTGTCTGATACTTTTAACATTTCCTCGCAGACTGTGAAAGACACAGTGGAGAATATAAAAATGATTGGGGACATTATTAGCGATGCAGCCATTATTTCCGAACCATCTTAGTCTGATGTGTTTAAGCCATAATGCATATACAGTACCGAGGATGCAGAGACTCTCCTGTCACTTATGACACGTCACCAATGATGAAGCAGAGACTCAAAGGGAAACTAAACCCTGTGCTATTAATCCTGGCCCAGTGTTTTTTTTTTCCATTCTAACAGCTCCACTGTTTGAACAATGCTGGTGTCTTCTCCGTGTTTGCTTATTTAGGAACAAATATTTGCCTTCATGCACTGCTGCTACAGCAAACATACTGTCACAGGAAGTGTTATTAATAGGATAATTAGGTAAATGGTAATGAGTTGGATTATGCCTAATTATGACAAGATTTGGTTTGGCATTTTGTCTTGTGAGGAGGAAGTGAAATGGTAAAGTCTACCTTGGAGCTCATCAAGATGATGTGGATGCAAGTGAACGCACAGGGTAAGCATCTGGGGGTCCACTTAGGGGGCTGCAGCAAAGCAGCTTATGTGCTAAGGGTGAACATAGACGTCAGTACATGGACACAAACTACAATGTGTGCTATGAAGACGTTGTCCACTCATTTGCAGTAGGGTCCAGCTTCCCCATGACACCGAATACAATAGATGGAAGACAAAGTGATTTGATTCTAAAATGATGACTGCACTTAAATTGGTAACTCATTAGCCTCTGCAATGGCGCGCAGTCAGCACAAACATTTGTCAAGGCCAAACAATCCGAATTTGGACCTCCACTAATAAACACCACAATAACCAGCCCCTTCATAATTGGCAAAAAATGTATATAATCGTACTACAGTAAAAAAAAATAACATTAGAATAATTAAGTCCTCATTTTCCACCGTGAGCCAGCGATGAATTTTCATCTTGAACTCTGTCTTCCCCCCAAGTTGTTTGTACTCTATGCGCAGTGTGTAAGTCCCGTCAACACAAACAATTGGCATAGCGCTGGCATGGTGCAAAAACCTTGCATCCCAAAACCATCGCTTTTCAGTAAATCCCCAAATTTGTCAACACTTTATACCAGTGGTTCTTAACCTGGGTTCCATCGAACCCTAGGGGGTCGGTGAATCGGCCACAGGGGTTTGACGGAGCCTCTGCCATGGAGGTTAATACTCACCCGACTCAACGTTTTTAATTAGTTATGACACGCCCGCTTGGCCATCACTGGCTGCAGATGATCACATTACATTGCTTGTTCAATCAGTGCTGCGGGAAACTTAGTTCGCTCAGTAGTCACCGTATGTTTTGCTATTTTACTTCCAGTTATCCTGCCTTTGGCCTGTTAAAAAAGTGAGGGTAGCTGCCGGAGGGTGCTGTTGACGTAAGCATCATTAGGAAGACAGTCGGGCATGGAGCACCAACTTTTCTGGCTGCGCAATGTGTTACGTGCATAGTGCCATATATTATCGTGTTAGTGGGCTAACACTGCTGTTTGAAAGTGCTCTATAAATACAGTTGACTTGACTAACGTTACACTACTTACGATTGTCATTGTAAAGCCTTCATTTGTGTTCAAGAGGAAATAAAGTGAAGCCCTTTTTTTTGGATCAACTACGACGGCTTTGTGCTTTTGTTGTCATCGTTGCTGAACAGAAAGGCCCCGTCAGTAAACGTCACAAGCCGGGAACCTTCATGCCATGCTGACATAATGACAACATTACAGTAAGTTGCCGCTACAAAAGCTTTATGGATGTCCAACAGGGCTTTCACTCAAAGTTCCTTCTCTTGAAGTCTGACTTCATACAATCACTGCAATGAGATGCACCAAAAGACTAAATAAACTACAGTACCGTGCATCATCCATGTTTACTCCCCATACTAAACATCACTAATTGACGCAACCTGTTTTGCATGGCTGCAATTGGTTGGTTGGTTGGTTGGTTGGTTGGTTGGTGAGGAAATGGATAAGTGGATGGATGTTTATGGCTATTTTGTGATGGTAGTCAGTATATTCTCTGTGCATGAAGATAAGTGAAGGTCCCTTCCTGTCAGATGTCATGAGTTGGATTATTTTCATAAAATATTTCCTGCTTCCTCATTTCCTTAATTGCAATACTGTACTGCTCTCTGCATGAATGTGAGAGCCATTTGGCCAAACCATAGATTCTCCTATCATCCATCCATTTTCAGAATCAGAATCACAATCTGAATTATCTTTATTGGCCAAGTATGTAGGACACACAAGGAATTTGTCTCCGGTAGTACAGACTACCCTAGTATCACCAATAATAAACAACTATGATAAACAAGGACATGACAAATAAGTATGGAAAGATAGTCCGTAATGTAAGGGTACCGTTGTGCGGTCGTACCACCCAAAGACAGCTGTGAGACAATATGCAAAGTATCAAGCAAAGCTAAAATGCTCAGTGGTATAATACAAAACTATAACAGTTGTGCAGTTGGTGCAGATAATCATTGCACCATTTTAAAGTGACCAGTAGCAGTATTTGTCGAGCACGTTTAAGTGTGCAATTGTACAGAAGTCCTTGAGCGCTTTAAAGTGTCTGCTGCTGTGGAATAGAGATCAGTGACAATGGTTCAAGTAAGTACAGAGCTGGAGCTACAATGATTATTGCGGTAATGCTGGTCCATGGGGTTGTGCAACATCGCAAAGAGCCACTATACAGGTAGATTTGGGTTACTGTAAGCGGGTAATTGGCTAGAGGGAAGTTGCTGTTGAAGTGTCTGCTGGATTTGGTGCGCATGTATCGGTAGCCCTTTCCTGAGTGGAGTAGCTGGAGAAGGTGGTGTGCAGGGTGTGAGGGGTCCAGTAGGATTTTCCGTGCCCTTGTAGTGCTTGGAGTCTATGCCAGCTGACTCTGGCAAAAGGCTGAGTACACTGGTCACCACTCGCTCGCAGGGCACATCTGGACAAATGACTCTCTCAGTCACCGTCTCACCTATTGGCAATTTCAAGTTTTTAATGAACCTAATGTGCATATAGTGGGATTATCTATTCAAACGTGATTAATGCAAACTTCACACAGAGGCGGAGATTTAAAATCCGAACCTCAGAATGATGACGCAGAAATGCTACAAATCCAACGTGCTGCCACAGTCCCAAGACAGTCAGTTGGAAATCACCTTCACAAAAGACTCGACATCAAGACAATTTCAGGGAGAATAGCTTCGTTCCACATAAACTGTGATATAAAGCCCTTATTTTTATTTCAATGTGTTTGATGTCTTTTCATATTTGCTGGCACCATGTTAGACACATCTTAACTAACATTTATTGTTTTCAAGTGTCAAATGTTTCAAGAATTCTTTGAGTTTATGGAGGCCATACAAGTGCTCATGGAATTGTAAAGCGGTGAGAGGAAAAATAAGCCAGAATGCTTTTGCAACAGCAGCCCTCTCATAAACACATCCGCACGTGGGCACAAATACACACGGACACACGCACACACACACACGCACCACAATATACAGATCTTTTATTAAAGCGTTCCTTTCGCTCCTGCTGCTGCTGATAAGAGAGCTAAGTCTGGGATTTAGAGCTTTAGCTTATCGTCATCTTTACAAGGCTTTCTCCGCAAAGTGCAGTAAGCACGGCCCAGCAATCTGCGTAGGACGCCCAGCGGATGACGGCGGGAGTGAGAGAAGGCAGCCCGCTGGAAGGGAGGGGAGAGTCGGAGGGAGAAAAGCGTCAATAAATACATGCGTCTGGGAACACGTCAGCTCAGAAACAGGTGGATTTACATTCCAAGGAATTCAAAGCCGCCTTGCTGGGCAAAAGCTGGTCAACTGCTGCGGTGTTTGTGAGCACATTTTTGTTTGGTGTGGGTTAGTGCAACGTCGAGAAACAGAATTCACGCTTTGAAATTGCACACAATACGCGGTTAATTACGCAACGCGCTCAGTGAGAGCTTGGCTCTGTAACAGGCGACTTTTCATTTATTCAGGCAAAAAAAAAAAAAGATGAGATTACGGCGAAAGTTCATTTCCTGCTAAACGTGGACTCTGGTTTCCCCAAATAAAATTGCTTTTATTCTTCACAACATGTGTTCCCGGAGATTAAGGGCCTGTAATCTTGTGAGGGCCTTCATAAGACTCAGTATGCGAAGTGCAGGCTAAAACAGAAAATGTGGAACGAGCTTGACTGAGCTCTGTCCTACCCAATGACTTTAATCCTGTTTATTAAATTATAAAGAACCTTAAAGGATAAAGATAAAGAATACTGAGTGGAGGATTGAAATGATTCTAGGTTATTTTTCCTCTTCCACTCTTAGGCTGAGTTATTCCATTGCAATGGATCCGATTTGAAAAATGGCAGACTGACTGGTTTTAACATTTGACAAAGTATGTTGAGTTTGTTTGGTATCGAATAGTCATTCATTTATCCACATGCATTTGTTATCTTGGCATTGTGTTTCACGTTTTATCGGATACATTGATTATATTTATGAGCGCCATACACTATACACATGACTGGCACTTCTAATATTAGCGCGTATCCTCTAATGTGCTAAAACAACATTAGAGCTGTCCTGGCTTGTCGAGCAATATTTGAAAACCTGCTAAAGTAAACTGGGTGAATTGTTGTCACCGTGGCAATAACTCAGACAACATTCTTTCTTCCAAGCTATTGTGCCTTCTAAATCATTTTGAAACTCTTCTCCATGCCTGCATTTTCTCTTCCGCTTGGTTCATGGGTGAGCAGGAGCCTGTACCAGCTGACGTTGAGTGAGAGGCGTGGTTACATCCTGAACTGGTCACAGGCCAATTGCAGGGTTTGCATCAAGGGGGGAAAAAAAACAATAGCAACATTCACACGATGGACAATTAAACATCTTTCATCAGTTCCAGAGAAAAACACTCAACAGAGAATGATCATGTAAACTCAGAGGCTGAAAGCAGCCATTTGGAAAGCTGGAACTCGGCACTGAGGTGACCACACTGCCCCGAAAATGTTATTTTCGTGGAGAGAATGATTACATTTTATGGCTTTGAAGCCAAGATATTGCTGAGAGCCCCAAATACAAGGCCTATCGCGGAATAGAACATTTGAAGATGTACATACAATCTGTCATGACAGATTATGAACTTTGTGAGTAAACTTTGAGTTAATGGCCAAGGAAGAGAGAGGGGGGCACGAGCTAATGTGGACCTGTGAAGTTGTCAGCGAGAACCTCAACTGCGCTATCGGCCTAAGAGGATTGTCTGCAACTAATCCAAATCAAAAGACATACCGTACTGTAGCATGTGAATTATTACATTCTGAAGCAGATTATTTTAGCCCCCAGATTAAGGATTCATGCCAGACAAATCTTCTCACGTCTTGCATGCAGAGCAATGAAATATGCACATCTCCTTAAGTATTTAGTCTCCCTAAATATTGTCACCGCTTGTGAGGTCATTACTTTTCGAGGAAAAACCTCTCCAGCTCTCTTGCCTCGACTCAAGCACATACGCAAAGTTGGATGTGGAAACATGAGCAGACAATTTTTATTTCCCAAGAAAGGACGAATGTTGAAATAACTTGAATAACTTGTTCTGCATACACACACACACACACACACACACACAAAACCATGGTACATTTTTCTGCTGAATGTTTTACAAATAACACAGTTATGATTGTCTCAGTTAAGTCAATACTTTTTCAATGACGCAATTAAGAACACGGATGATGACGATCACAAAACGGTGGAGGCAAAGAAGGTTTGGAGTCCCTCATTCCATTGAGTCATTGTGCCTCTTAGGAGTCAACATTTTGATTCCAATTCTGCCTGTCTGAGAAGATACCCATTTACAACTTCTTGACAATTCTGACATCTTGCTTCCAAGGCACCTCTTCTTATCAGTTGCTTTATTGTCTGATTATCTACTGGGAAGAATGACTGCGGCATCTTCATGGGAGTCCTCTCTTATGTGTTCAGAGCTTCAAATCTCGTCTTTATTTAGCATGACTGTACTTGGTGTGTTCCAGCTATTTCATGTTGGTTTGGTCCGCTTTCACTGCAGAAGCACTTGCACACATTTGGGTGCACCCAATGGATCTGCACGTGAACCCAACACAAAAGCACTCTGCTGCTAACAGGTGAAGTTGAGTGACAGTTCAATTCTTTGGCTTTGTACAAAGAGCTCTGTGCTCACACGAGCCATCATATTCATTTTAACAAGATCGAGAGGGCCTGGGGGATGGGTGGGTGTTGGGGTGGACTCGTAAATGGCATTTTGGGGCATGCCAAACAATCAAATTGGAGGAAAAGTGTCATTTCTAACACAAGACACAGGTAATGAGACTTGATAAATGGAAGTTAAATTCAACGTGATGTTTTTGTATGGGAATGTAGACAAGAGAAGGTGCTATTATGGGTCGGAAATAAATGCTTTCAGATTGCTCGATGCCTTTTGAACATAAAAAAAAGAAAGACGGCACAATAACAAAACAATAAATAGCAAACCATAATCGTTCATTTTTGCCCTTGCCAAGAAATGGGACTACGTGCCAAGTTTGGTCACACACAAAGGACAGGCTTGGGTTGGATCCATCTACGACTGTGGATGTGGATGTGTGAGCACAAATAAAACCTTACAACGCAACCAGCTCGTTGTTCACGTGAATGATTTTTCAATAAATGCTGCCACAGACCAAGCAATCCTTCTTTCACTTATCGACTATTACAATGATAAATATTCCTTTCACGTCTAGTCGGGCCACCTTATGGCAACTCCAGAAACACCTGCTGATCGGAACATGAAAGGTAATAAAGATGATCTTTGGCCCAAGCTTATCTCGTCTTCAGGAGCACACATTGAGACACACGTAATTACCAAAGAATAACAGATTGTGCATTGACTTGATGATTGTATTGACTTGTACACATATTGACATCCTGGACTTTTATGTGCGCTGGCAGCTATAATATAATCAGTGCACCTGTATAAACGCACATCCCTTTATCTTTATCAAGTACAAGTAAAACTACGCACAAATCCAAGGGTCAGGCTGTTCATTTATCACATATTGTTCGAATTGTTCACACTGACAAATTTAACAAAGTGCAGAAAATGCAAAAAAAAAAAAAAAAAAGAATTGCAGCTGGTTGTCTATTTGCATGGACGGCACATGATAGATGTTAGCCGTTGGATCATCAAATACTGTAAATAGCAACCAATTTAAGTCGATTGGAGTTGCTGATGGTGTAGGGGTACACTTGTCTGTCTTCTGTATGGGCAGCGTGGGCTCAATTCCCACTTAGCCATGGCGTGGATGTGGGTGTGAATGGTTGTTTGTCTCCATATGTGCCCTGCGACTGACTGGCGAACCAGTTCAGGGTGTCGTCTGCCTTCCGCCTGAAGTCAGCTGGGATAGGCTCCTGTGATCCTGTTCAGGATAAGCGGTGTTGAAAATGGATGGATGGATAAAGTCAATTGGTAGGTGTTTTCGATCCAATGGATACAATTACTAACATATAAACTATAACGCTGAATTTAAATGCACCACCGGAGTGGGCTCACACTGCTCTTTGTTTCCATTTTATTTATTTTTAATGTGATTATTTCTGCCTGTTTTCAGACCAAATTCAAGGTGCCTGTGTCAAAAAAGTCACATAGGTTAACTCCTGTGATGCGCACTCTTGCTCTGAAAACTTCCTGGAAGTTCAGAAAGTCCGCTCTGTACCAGCTACAAAGTCCAACAACTTTACAGAACTGTCAAAAAAGAAAGTTGTGCTCATATTTGAAGGGGGCAACTCCTTGAAAGGAGGTCTCTATTTCAGATTTAATGAGAATATTTAAATTTAAGTTGTGTGTATTGATATTGAATTAAACTTTAGTGACATGTATTTCACAAATTTACTGAGATATCCCGTTGTAGGAAAAAGAGGTGTCTAAGTGGGGCCGGCATTTTTTTATTAAAGCAAATTGAGGTATGATGTCGGTTTGAGCAGAGGCCAGTATTTGAGGAATCATGGCGACTTGCTGCTCTATGTTGTGTCTCGCTGTGATTCACTGTTTAACCCAATGTGCCGTAATGCTAAACATCGTTAGCCATTTTCAAACTGAGAATTACATTCATCTGATTTAACAGCATAGTGTGTAATGCCAGTTGCGAACTGCTTGAATCAGGCTGCCTGCTAAATTAACATGACCGGTGTGATGTCCACTGGATGCCTGAGGTGTAATCTGCGTTGAGCAGTGGCCCTCAGCCAGACTCGGGGATTTGAAACTCTCTCTCTCTCTCTCTCTCTTTCTCTCCCCCCTCCACCCTCCCTCTGGTTTGTCCACAAGTCTTTGTTTATGTCAAAACAGTCATGAGCCCTTTACCCCGAGATTACTCCTTGCTGAGGGGATAAACACATACACACTGAAAATCTGGAAACAAGGCAGAGGGACATATAAATTATTGAGGAAACCAACCGATAGACAATTGAAGTGTGACAATAATGAATGACTCTTTGCAGTTTGAATAGCACTTCGGAAGTCATACTGTACCTGCACCTTTGTAATTAGTCAGGATTCACACTGCAAGACCAAGAGCCTAATTCTGATGTAATGCCTTTATCGGAATGTTTTCAATGTCTAGTTACATTTTCATATTCAATTCCATACTGTATATTCAATAAGACTGTGTTTAGAGTCACGGAACACATGAAACAACCTGCCATAAATAACTCCAAGGGCTTTATTTTCATACACTGAAAATCATAGCATGTTGACTTTACTCTGTGTTAATTTCTCAAATGGCTGCACACAATAGAATCATCTGGGTTTGGATACACTTTTTAAAGTAGATGTATAGTCTACTTAAAAATGTATCTGGATCCAAATGATTTTATTTCGTGCAACTACTCAATGAAATAAAATTGAGTAAATTTATCACACCGTTTTTTTTTCTTCTTCAGTGTAGACAGCACAGCATAATATCATACGTTAAGATAATAGACATTTACTTTTAGAAATCTCTGCCTCAATTTGGGAGAAGGAGTGTGGTTGAGGCACAAACATGTTGGTGGGCGGGCCCATGGCGATGTGCCTAAATCAAGCAGTACAAATCCAGCCGAGAGCTAATAAAAAATTAAATCAGCTGTGGGAGAAGTGTTCATCAGTGTTTTACAATTATTGACTTGGATGCCCTTTAATTGATCATGTGCGCTATATATTATTATATTGACACCACTGAAGAATGACATACAGTATGTGTGAAGAGTGTTTAATATTTCAAGAGGAGTGTTGTTCCACAGTTGTCTTTCAATTTTCTCTAATCACGTAAAATTCATACGTCCATACCGTATGCAGTGTGTGCTTTGTCACGATACGCCAGTGCAAGATACACAGACCCATGTATTGTTTTTTGTTGATGAGTATTCAATTGTTTGTGTGAACACACACACGCAGTTTGTTTTTACTGCTGGAGACTGGACTTACTCACTTGCCTGAACATTCAACTCAGTTTAAGTGTGTAACAGTCAGCACCCTGGACAGTTCTCATTCTGAGGTGCCATATGGAGCCCTTTAATTTTTCATTTTTTATTTATTTATTTATTTTTTGTGGGCTGCAAAACATACACAGAGACACATAGGAATACATTACTTTTACATCTTTATTGCTGTGCAGAGGCGGCCCGGTAGTCCAGTGGTTAGCACGTCGACTTCACAGTGCAGAGGTACCGGGTTCGATTCCAGCTCCGGCCTCCCTGTGTGGAGTTTGCATGTTCTCCCCGGGCCTGCGTGGGTTTTCTCCGGGTGCTCCGGTTTCCTCCCACATTCCAAAAACATGCATGACAGGCGGATTGAACACTCTAAATTGTCCCTAGGTGTGAGTGTGAGCGTGCATGGTTGTTTGTCTCTGTGTGCCCTGCGATTGGCTGGCAACCAATTCAGGGTGTCCCCCGCCTACTGCCCGAAGACAGCTGGGATAGGCTCCAGCACCCCCCGCGACCCTAGTGAGGATAAAGCGGTTCGGAAGATTGCTGTGCAGATCTTTTACAGTGGCCATGTGTGACCGCATTAATGATGCTTGGACTGTTATGTTTCTGTCTGGTTACGTTTTGTTTCCTCACGTGCCCTTTTTGTCAGGTTGGGTCATTTTGCCACGTTTTGCATGGTGGTAGTTGTAGGACCCCTCCTCCTCCCTGCCTTCCTGGGGTCTTTTTGCTTTTTGGGGTCCTACAACTACCACCATGCAAAACGTGACATGGATGACATGATCCAATATGCTTGGACATGAGTGGACAGGGACGCAGTCCAATAAAATACACTTCAAGCGATCAATGATTTTCTGCCCTGTGAGGTTTATTGAAGGTCTGTAGTCATAGGCAGCTTGCCCTACAGTGTCAATAGCTTTCGTGTTATGGGCGGGCAGCCATGGAATTATGTAATAATGTCGCATTTACTGTACAGTTGTGTGAATACCAAATGCAATGTTTTACTGATTTGCTCCATTTCCTTATGTGATCAAAGCAATAATGTTCCTTTTCCCAGGCATTCAATAACTTACACGCTTATTCCCCTTTCTCACCATTTGTAGAATATACAGCGCATAAAAGAAAACACTTTATTTGGACAAAAAACATGCACGCCTTCCATAAATGGACTTGTGAGACCTTTAGCAAGGAATGACTCAGTGTTGACCCACTCAACATTTCCTCATGCATGAAAATGACTAAAGCAGTTCAACTGAGATGTGTTGCCATGGGTGCCTTGAAGCATATTTCATGGACCAATGACCAACTGGAAAATGAGTTCTTTTTGGGTTGTTTGTCTTCGGTTACAGCGTACGTCGTGTACAGTATATCGACTATACTAAATCTTTTTTATCGGACAATGTCATCCATCCATTATCAGAACTCCTTTGTTTGAAATCTAAATACTTCACTGTGTGATGAAATTACATCATGAACCTAATTCAAACGAGTTACAAGAGCACTTACAAAGACAACCATAGGCCACATACACTGTATACTGTATGGCGACACTGCCCCTGATCGTTGAATCAGACCTCAACATCACTGCCACATTGGATGAGGCAAAATGGAGCAATTGGTGAAGATGTCATTTGCTGCTTGGAGATGTTTCAACCACGATGCACTCAAAGTCAGGTCTCAAGGGATTAGCTCTCACAGTTAAGACTGAGCAATGACATTGTTTGCATCTGGCCATTATCACATCATGTTGCGAAGAGAATTTGAGATGACTGTGCTTAATACAGACGCTCCCCAGCTAACGAACGAGTTACGTTCCGAAGGATCGTTCGTTAGCTGAATTCGTTTGTAAGTTGCTTCAGTGCTATATTTTGTATGGAATGTATGTTTAAGGCTTATATAAGTATGTTTAAGGTTTATATAAGTATAATAAAATGAAGTTTAACTTACTTTTGGAAGATGTACTCGAAGGCTTAAGAAATTGAGGGTCCAAGAGAAGAAGATGATGGTTGACGAGTATCTTCCTTGGAGGGTGTAGTAGAAACTGGCCGAAAGAAGCGATGAAAATCGTCGAAAGAAACGACGATTGCACAGTTTTCTTCTTTTTCTCATCATAAATGATGTAGTAGCACTGTATAGCATCATTCATTTGATTTGCAACCTTTGTGCAACGTTCAACATTTGGGTCTTGCTGCTCGAAGAGTGCGATGGCTTTCGCTATGAGCGAAAACCCCTCGGCCAAGAGTTCCGTCTCGAACTTCTTCATGGGGACAGGCGTTTCCTTCTCCTTCTCCTCCTCTCACAGCGCCTCACGTCGGTATTAGCGGCAGAAAGAAGCACTACAGTACATGTACTCGGAAAAAGGCGCGCAATACAAAATCTAACTTTTTTTTTCTTTTCGACATACCCGAAAAAAATGTTCGTATGTACCGTTGTTCGCAACTCGGACGTTCGTAAGTTGGGGAGCGTCTGTACTGTAAAGTCCGGTATAAACATAATACTAATAATATTTGAACACACACAATACACAATGCAGTTTTATGTTGTGAATATTTATCCTCTAAATCTACATGGGAATTGGAAAAGGAAATTTAACACATTTAATTAAAAAATAATTTAAACTAAATGAAATTAAATGAAATGAGGGCGGCCCGGTAGTCCAGTGGTTAGCACGTCGACTTCACAGTGCAGAGGTACCGGGTTCGATTCCAGCTGCGGCCTCCCTGTGTGGAGTTTGCATGTTCTCCCCAGGCCTGCGTGGGTTTTCTCCGGGTGCTCC
>CAAKHF010011023.1:0-17925 GCA_901007745.1 Hippocampus kuda
TTCAGTTGACAGCAAGTGGCAAAATGGCCGCCTCCCTCAGCTTATAATATTTGTATGCACGTACATGAATCTCACAATTGAATCGCCGCTCTGTATTAAATATAACACATACACGACCCTCGTCAGGATATGCGGTTTAGATGATGGATGGACGTGTGTGTGAACAGAAAATAAAACCCTATCACTTTATGATTCATTCATTTCGGAAGGTGTGCTTTTTTCTGGCTGCATGACTGTTGAATGTCTTTGCAGAAAAATTGCATGGCATGCAGTTTCAATGAGATACTTTACCCTCTGCTTGGGTTGATCATCAACCTTTCAACCCTGACCTCCCCTGTTATTCAGGTAATGTTATTCTTCGCCATCAAATTCTTTGAGAGCCACATTGAAAAAACAACAACGCCGCATATATTTGTGGCTTGTGATGAGTGTTTTCTCGTATTAAGAGGCGAGGGGTTTATTTATAGGAAAATGCATTTTCACTGTGTGGCTGCTGCCTGGACCTCCTGAGGGATAACGATGAAGACATTGTTACGGTGAGTGAACGAGTGATCATTTTTTCACAATCTATGACAGTAAAACACACAAACAAAATGCATGGAGAGGGCCTAACTCCCTGAAGGTTTTTTTTTTTTTTTTTTTTACAGTCACACTGAAGTTTTCTGAAGTTTTCTTTTCCAAAGCAACACCACATGACATTTGTGGGTCATTTTCTGGCTTGTAAGCCCTCAGGCAACAAAGCTCGAATCTCGAAGCTGAATTTGTCAATGTTCAGGGGTACTGCTGCATTTGATTAAAAGCTCCGGCTCCATGTGCTGCTGTCTGCGCTAATGGCTGTTTCAGCAGTTCTGCTCTACCTAAACAGGGGCCTTTGTGTTCCTCACTTCCACCCATCTGTCTCATCACTCACTTTTATGACACACCAACTGCCTGGCAGGCTTATTTTTTTTCTCGTCTCATATCTACATCCTTTTTTTTTTACATTGTCTACTCTTCCTATGCTGTCTTCCCTCACTGCCTTTTTAACACATACTTGGGTTCCCTAAAATCCCTCAAGCATGAATACCAAATACCGTCTCCTTAGAAGCAATTACCAATGCCCTTTTTTTACATTGCCTTTGGCAGTAAGTAATACACCGTTTCAAGAAATCATCAAGAAACACCATATGGACAGATGTTTTGAGAGAAACCTCTTAAATTGTTGGATTTGTCTGTCTGATGTGATGCTAGTCACCTTGTTTCCCCCCCCTATATCTCAATTCTTCATCCTGTGCTTTTATGCTTCCCATCTTCTGGGAACAGTTTGCGTAAAGCCTTACAAACTGGATGAATGGATAAAAAGTCAAAAAGAGATACATCAAAAGAATCCCAGAAGAAGAATGTAGCTGAAAAGATGTGGCCAGCTCCCATGTTTTCTTGTAGTTTCACTTCTTGTCGGACCAGTTTTAAAATGAAACATTTAAAATTGCACTGAAATAAATTGCCTTGCAAACCAGACAACCCTGACCACCTGCACAATGCCTTTTTAGCTTCTCTATTGCTTCAAATCAGTCTCTAATGGTGATTGATTCCATGGCCTAAAGTTCGCACCTGGTATCCTTTCTCCGTTTACAACCAATCTCCATTATGAGTCAGACCTCCTGCAAGAGGTCATTTTCTTTCATCGCTCTCTCACATTTTGCCACCCAACCCAGTCATTTCTTGATACACTCCACAGTCTGAAACTCAACCAGCTTTGCTTTATGTTCCCTCTGCCTTTTGTCTGAATGACCATTGTTCGGACAACATTCCTTTTTTTTTTTTTTTGTATTTGTTCTCCAGAGAGCCTTGGGTGTGCTGAGCACCGTCCTCCCTCAGTCATCCGAGGCTGTTACTCATGTTGTTCAGCGAGATGTGGTGAAGACGGTGCAGCGACAGCTCAAGGTGCCCAATTGTAGACACAACCAGAGTCGGTCTAGCAGTATTGATGTCTGAAATTGAACATATTGCTTTTAAATACAGACAAGCAAGGTCAATTTATAGTAAAGTAAAAGGAATGCAGTGGAACACATTTTTGACTTGACTTTTGTTTTGAACGTTGATAGACCGAGGCCACTGAGGTAAAAATACCTTCTGTTTTCTTCGTTCCATGACCAACATTGGCAGTGGGGTTGAAAATTTGATCAATTGAACCTTGCACCTCTGCACTGTGAGGCGGACGTATTAACCAGTCGACTACTGTGCCGCCCATGATGAATTCATTTGCGCCCCGAAAATTTTTAAAATATCAAGTAAAACTAAGCCTGCGTGTCTTGTTTTTGTATTATTTTTTGTTGTGCTACGTGATCGCCGATAGTACAGCGCTTCTCATTGGTCAGGACGGATATCGTCCTCTCAATTGCCTCGACGATTGGCTACGCTGAACATTTCCAGCGTGTGAAAAGCCACGGGAGTAAAGTTATATTTCTTCCGTTACTTTCATAAAGGTTTGACTCCGACAGGGCCCCGGACTGTCAGGGTTGAACACTTTGGCAGCGAAAACAACTATCACTGTTGTCATTAATGGATGTGGGATTTTTATTTGTTTAATTAAAGACAGTAGCTTTTTTGACCAGTGATATTTTTATATGACTTCCCTTTGCTCAAATCAGGCAATTTCACCACTATTTCCTGTTTTGGGGTTCTTGGGCCTTCTGGGCTACTTTTATTCAGTTCAAAAGCATGTTTCTCAGTTCAATATTTGTCCAATAATGTGTTTGTTTGGTTTTTTTTTTTGACTGGCTGCCAGCAAGCAGACTTGGCTGCCACTAAGTATGCTCTAAAGATTCTGACGGTGTGCACGGCGGCCAGCCAGTTGGCCCGGGAGGTGCTAGTGAAGTGTGACAAAAGTAAGAAATGATTGACAGAATCTCCATACTTTTCACAAGCACTCAATATATTTTAGGCTTTACCGAATATGGAAAATACAATTCTCTTCCAATTTGCTCTTCGTTGATTATTCGCCACAGAGCTGTCTGTTCTCCGGCGTTTGCTGAGCTCCAGCTCGGATGAGATGGTGTCAGGAAATGCTGCCCTGTGTCTGGCCCATTGCCTGGAATTGAAGGGTATTGCAAGCAACCTGCTTGGCACTGATATTGTGCTTGAGTTGCTTCGCCATGCTGCCGGAGACGCGAAGAGGACAGCCGTACAGCAAAATGCGGCCGTTGCACTGGGGAAGCTGTGTCAATCCGAGCCCAGGTGCGCCCTGACATCACTCTCCAAGCACATGTTGGTTTCTTATCGGATAGAACCGGGTCTGCAGCAGCATTACATGACAAGATCTCAACCGGATAATGGTTTTCTAAAAATCCTCAGCTCAAAACCTAAGTTCGAAACGTAATTCCTCTCCAGCACACTTATTTACCAATCGACATCATGGATTGACTTAACATTGACATGACCTTTCCATAAACTAATGATAAAGGAGGCAAAAAAACCAAACTGCCTTTGCTAAGAAATCCATTTTTTTTGTTTGTTTTTTTTGTTCGTCTGACCCATAATGTGTTTAGGGCATGTCATAACGCCCTCTATAGGTTACTCGCCACTGATGTTCACCTTGCTTCAGTGTGTGCCAGTCTGTAACTTTTGAGAGAGGAGGAGAGAAAGAACAAAGCATGAGAAAGAAATCCCAAACTCAATTTAACACCGAATACAGCTGCTTGTTATATTCAGTCCCCAGCAGACCGTGTCAATAACTCTCATTAACAATTATTTTCCTCGCCGATTAGATTCGATGTTGTGTAAAATCAGTCAAGCACATGTTGGTAGCGATCGTCCTGCAGCGACACTTTAAAAAGTGTCTTTGTTTTCACCCTCCCCAAATATCTTGACCTTTATTCATAAAAGCACACACCTTGTCACCATTCTAATTTTATTTTTCAGGCATGTGAACAAACTCCGAGAGCTACACGGCTTTGAGATCCTGCACTCCTGTATGAAGCTCATTAAATAAGGATATCAGAATGGTCATTTGATTTATTTATTTATTTTGGTACAACTTAGAACCGTGTTCTTGACTGGCCTTGTTTTTCAAGGCCATGTGGAATGTAGCCTCATTAGCATCGAGATGCAGCGACGGTGGGGCCACTTCAGTCAGCTTTGCCATATTAACGTGATGAATACATCCCAAAATCACATTCCGTGATTAATGATGCTGGCTTTGATACATGAATTGCGAAAGACATTTGTCCCAAATACTTCAGCAGCCTAGCAACATGAATGAATGATACTCGCTAAGCTAAAGTAACACCCAGTCTGAATAATACGCCCCTTCCCTTAAAATGCTCACAGCTGCGATAAATATATTTTAAAAAAAAAATTCATTATCTTTTAATATTCTGTGGATGATCGATTGTTTTGACAGTTATGTCCAATCTGTATTGTGAATAGTTGATTCCTTGGCTGCTTTTTGTTCCTGTATTTGAGAGGTGTAGATGTCAAATGTATTTAAATGATACAAGTGCGTTGAAAAGTGAGGACTTCATTATGAACAGTTTGGAAAAAAAAAACGTATTGGCTCAGATTGAAAAAGGAACTATTTAAATAGTGAACAAACCCTCAGGGGGAAGGTCAGAGCTGGAACTTGGAAAAAAAAATGTTTGCACACGCTACTATGTGTTTGGACAACTGTTCTGTGGATAAATATGAGAATTTTTTTTCCCCTTCCTCTAAATGGGGACATTGCGAACAGCAGATGAATATGTTGAATGTGGAATGAGGTCATCCTGTAGCAATACAGTATCTCTAAAAGACGTTATTTTGGAAAATTGAAAACGGGGCAAAACATTTTTCCTGTTTGTACAATTATATTTATTTGTATTTCCATTCTATTTAGTTCATTTTTAAGGTAACCTAAAATACGCAATTTGATTTATCCTTTTTATATTTAACCAATGTAGCATATCGTGATGCCCCGGACCAGCCCGTAAATACATCGTCCGTTTGTGAAAAATGAACATATTTGCTCCAAATTCCCCATAGCCTCCTCGCCTCAATTCACAAATTTACTCACTCAGTCTGAAATCTGTATTTGTACGCTTGAACACGTAGCTGACATATTTGAAAGGAGCCATGACTTTCTTAATGTGATTCCTAATGTGCGGGTGTTGGAGTGTGTCTATTTGACTTTTTCGCCATTTATCCTGACGGACATTTGTGGGGTTTGAGTGAATCCCAAAGGCGGGTTTGAAAGTTAGTTCTTGGACACCGAATCACTCATACATGTTTTCATTGTACTGTACTTTCTTGGTGCATTGTGGCAAATAAGTATCCATTTATGCAAAATGTTCTGGTAAAATGAATGAAGAAATATAAAATATTCAGCGTTGCAAAGGAGCGTATCCCAACCCCTTATTACGTGAGGGGTTTAGAGGTTTGCCCGAAGACATTTGTCCAGATAAAGGATTTTCTTCATGAAAGTGTAAAGCCCCTTATAGTAGCCTCTATTCTTCGACAGAAATATCTCTGATAATCACCCGAGTCCATAGTTCATACATGTGTCACCATAATAATAGTTTCTTTTCCATTCACTACTGCACAGCACATTATGGTCCAGAAAATTAATAATTCTTGATTTTAAAAAGGGGAGCTGTTGGGGAAAGCAATAGGATCACTGAGAGAGGAAATCCGATTGAAGCACAAAGACAAGGCAAACCAGAAAAACAGAAAAGGCACCTGTGTGTGATTTATGACCTGAAAGATTTCTCCAGGGGCCTGTGACTATAACTCAGGGGTGCCCAAACGTTTTTGGACCGAAGATCTACTTTTAGAGCAACCAACCTCCGTGATCGAGCTGTTACCCACCCGATGAGCAACAGCCATAACAGCCCCAAACACGAAGGAAACAAAAAGTCTATACAAGAGTTTGTGAGTTTGTGAAAAGGAAATCACCGCCACCCAACCCACTTGCGACTCATCGCGGGCTACCGATCGATAGCGATCGACTGGTTGGGCAACCCTGCTCTAACTGATGGAAACAAGACTGTATTCACTACATTCACCAAATCTAATTTATTAAGGCACCATTATTACCAGAAAGCCCAAAATAAGATGGATAAATATTCAAAGTCACCAGCCTCCATATGTTTTAGTGCTAAACTACTTCCTGGACTGTGATTGGCTGTTGATCAGTTCAGAGTGTGCCCTGCTTCTTGCCCAAAGACAGCTGCGATCGACTGCGGCACGTACTAAGAATGGATGGATGGACTACCTAGACCAGGGGTGTCCAAAGTCGGTCCTCAAGGGCCGCTGTCCTGCCTGTTTTCCAGCTTTCCCAGGAGCAACACACCTGATTCAAATAATCAGAATCGTTCTAATGCTGCTTCAGAGCTAGCTGATGAGCTGATCATCTGAATCAGGTGTGTTGCAACCAGAGAGATGGAAAACAGGCAGGACATGCCTGACCTAGACAATTGTGAATTACCTAATTTCTCTGGACAATTTCATTTACAGTACATGAAATACGGAAGAGCAGTAAATGGTCATCAAGGACAAGATTGTAACCAGCGCAGTGAGAAAAATAAATAAATCGCGCTACCAGTCATTAGCTCACGCCTTTATATACATGGTCTTTACATGCACTGGTTTTGTAACATACCGGTACTTTAAAAGGCAAATTAATTTCATTGCTCACAGCAAGGACAGAGACAATAAGTCCCATATCCGGTTCTACATTGATCATTACATGTCCTCTCTTTGCCATCACTGGTTTCAGTGGTGCCAAAAGAAAAGCTGCCTGTAGATTTAACACTTTTGATGAAGCAGTGAGCTGAAGTTTAGTGTGATTTGCTGTAGTTTTGTGTGATGTCTTTCATGACCTGCAAACTTTTATTTCCCAAATAGTTTTGGTCACATTTCAGTTTCAGGACTAAGTCGGCTTTTACTTACTTTAAGAGGTAAAATATGAGTGCAGCCTGCATTCACAAAAGAAATCCTTGTGGCACTTTTGTACCCAATGTTTCCTTTTGGGACGAAGTCATTTTATTCTGAATTGGTGTGGAAAAGATTGCCCTTGAGGAGAAACATGAGGGATATTTTGTTCATGTGTTGCATTTGCAGTCGCGGCTGAAAAATATTTCACAAGGTTACCACAGCAACAAATAAAATCTCTAAAAACACAATGCCACCAAATGAAGATTAAAACTGTCTGCCAAGTGACACCATCTGCAAGGCATTTTGTTGCATTGGGCATTGTGTAAACTGATGAGCTGATGCCAGACCATCAAAACCCATTCTTGGTGTGTATGTCTAACTACACCAGCTATTGTGACTAATGCGCTTCCAGAGTCTTCAATCCTCAAATTTCCCCAACATCGACCAGTCAATTAAACCGATCGGTAGATTCACATTGAAATAATTGCAATAGAGCTCAATGAAATGATCATGCACCTTTAAATGGCTGATGAATGCCATCTCTGAATCCAAAGGTTCATTTGTGCACATACACAGAACCGGTCCTCATCCTACAAGCTAATGAGGATAACAGAACCATTATCGCAACATAACTGCAGGCTGAGTGTGTATCCTTGCAGTTACTAATGACGACGGTCTTTAAACAATGATGAAAAGAGCCTTTTAAACCAGAGATGCAATGAGTACCAATCAGTTTGCGTGCGATCCATCTTTCACTTTGACAGAACTGAGGATTTAAAGCTAGGAAACAACTTGACCAAGTTCAGTGTAATCCAGTTGATGGATGGGAAGAGGTCAATTCCTCCATCCCCAAACCTCATTATTGGGTTTACGTCACGGGTCCCTTTAAGAACGAGAAGATATATTGTGATGGGAGAGATAAGTCACGAAAAGATTACAGTGCAGGAGACCTACATTTTTCCTTGGTGAATGCATGGCACAAGTGAGATACTCTAGCCACTTGAAACAAAAGACAAAAGACATGCTGTGTCTGGAATACAAAAGGGAACCGGTCACTGCAATCAAAAAGCATTTTCTGACCAGAGGAACCCATGTTGACTTTGGAGCTCTGGGAGTCTTCCGTAAAGTAAGACGCCTTGCAAGACCGGAATATTTAGACCAGACAAAAGGTTTTCTCTCACGCACATAGTTCAATTTCTCCTGTCCAAATCAGTTGATTAGTTCATAGACCAGGTAAGCCTTATGCCTGATTGTATGTGTTCACTCGGAAGAGATGTCCTATAAGCAAGGTTGAAACACAAGGGGGACCCAAAAGCTCTGGAAGGAGCAGGTTAGTCTTGCTCCCAACCTTCTTATATTTAAATCCTGTTTAAAAACACATTTGTGCTCCCCAGCATTCTCACACCCGATATGAGTGTGTGGTTTTCCATCCGTTCATCTTCTAACCCGCTTATCTTCACGAGGGTCACGGGCTATCCCAGCTGTCTTCGGGCAGTAGGTGGGGGGACACCCTGAACTGGTTGCCAGCCAATTGCAGGGCACACAGAGACGAACAACCATCCGCACTCACACTCACACGTAGGGACAATTTCGAGTGTTCGATCAACCTGCCGTGCATGATTTTGGAATGTGGGAGGAAACCGGAGTACCCGGAGAAAACCCACGCAGAACATGTAAACTCCACACAGGAAGGCCGGAGCCGGAATTGAACCCTGCACCTCTGCACTATGAGGCAGACGTACTCACCAGTTGATCACGTGCCACATTTGTGGTTTATTTATTTTGTGATTTTGTTGTCTTTTTGTACACAGTGTCTTTTTGTGTTCTGACTGTATTTTGTTATCAATGTAATATTTTATGACTGCATTTACTGATGTACCGCACACTTTGGTCAGCTCTGTTGTTTTTAAGTGTGCTTTACTCATAAATAGTTTGACTGGATTGGATTGGTGGGAAAAATCCTAAACCATGTCACAACGAACCATGTGAGGTCACTGTCTTGCCATTTTTATCTCAAAAATGGAAAGAATTGAAAAACCCGCAAACATGCCCCAATCCACAGCGAAACTCAATTCTTTAATTCTCTGTCCGCGTCCTGGCTGCCACACCACAAAGCTGTGGGTAGTCAGTCTTTTTTTTCTTACACAATTCTGCTAACAACCGCAGCAGCTTACAATGAAAACTTGAAGGTATAAGAAAAGCTCTCAGAGGTCTAGTGCTTTTGGATACTGAAAAACAAGAAACAGCAAATGAGGACATGAAACACTGCAGGCAAACTAGGGGGCAGGATGTGACCTGCACTACTAATTCGATAAATCTAAACAAAGGGTATGTTATTTCTTTCTGACTCTTGTTTGATTTAATGATTGAACCACTGCTCCAAGGATCAGCCATCTAGATAAAGCAGTGCAGAACTGATAAAAGGCTCTTTCATCCCTGTACTCCGATATCGAAACCCAAACACATCAAGATAGACAAATCTCCTCAAAGTTCCCCATAGGCCTGGCTGTTCCTGCCAGCGGAGTTACACCTTGACTTGCAAAACAAAACAAACAAAAATTAATTCCAATAATGAGCTCTTGAAGTGATTCAGTCGCGCGTTCATGAAAGCTTGAAGCCCGCAATTTCACCACATTAGGGCGACTAAATCAGTTCTTCGAATTGAATGCCATGAGTCATAATTTGTTACCCACTGCCTCCAAAGTGGCAATCATATGCATGTACAGAGTGCTCAAAAGGAAAGGTAAATACTTCTCACTGTGTAATGTATTCCTGATCGGATCACACCGGGAATTCTTCTCAAAGAACAAGTGGCACGTCTCATACCAGGCGGGTTCTATTTAAATCGGAGGTCAAAGAGCCGCTGACTTCAAGCAGTATTCAAATTGTTTATTCCGAAAAATCCTTTGAGTAACTTCACAGATGTACTGTGACTCATCATCCAGTACCTATTAACCTCCAAAAACAAGGGATTACTGGAAACAGAAATCAGGACACGCTCGAATGGCATCAGTGTGCCCTGAAGCAAAAAAAAAAAAAGAAACATCAATTTGAAGATGACAGTCTACCTGGCACCTCTCATAAGACATGATTAACCAAAGAAAAAAAACAATATTAAGTGCACGTCTTGAATCAAAAGTTGTCAGGTGTGTGTGGCCATGCTGGGTTCTTGTTAGGCATAATTGCTGCGATAAGTTGAAATAAGAGAGACTGTGCGCACACTCAAGTGACCTGTGCTGTGAAGCGCTCCTTTGCATTCAGGCAGCAAATGATTAACCAAAAAAAAAGAAACATCGAGGGCAAACTTGAACTCTGAATATATAAAGTGTGAGAGGTTATGCTAGGTTTTTGTTAGGCATGATTGACTTGGCAAACCAAACTGAGAGCGACGGCATGCAAAGTCAAGTGACTGGCACTGTCGAGCGCTCCTTTGCAATTAGGCGGCAATTGGCAAACAACAGTGAGTCAATGAACAAATCAGCTTTAATAATACAAACAAATGCCAGTGTAAACATACAATAACCCTGGTGAGTTGAAATATTTTTCCACAAACCAAAACTGGCAGAAAAAAAATAAACAAACGAATGAGACCAATAGACTTGACCTGCTTAATGTGGACTCAATGATGATGAATGAAACATTAGAGTGGAAACCTTCAGAATACTGATCTCCCACTCTTTTGTTGCTGTAATAACACTTTTGCTTTTGTGTCTTAGACCATCCTTGATGAAATAATAAAATCTGGATTTCACGCCTCTGTGCTCCGGGATAATGTTTGGCACCTCTCTCACAAGGATTCAGCCACCCGCTAATTTTCCTCGAAATAAACTATGTGATCATTTCATATCAGGTACAAAACAAACATTACGTGTTTAAATTCAATTTTAGTGAGACCGCACATTTGTTTCCACAAGACAGACAGTCTAAAGCCTACATGGACCGCCTCTTTGCTCTTTTCTTCAAATTGGAAAGAGTCTCTGCCAAAACTGTGCAGTTCCCGATCAACACAACTCATGCGCTCAATCCCCACAGTCCTCCCGGGTCACGAGATCATTACTACCTCAGCACAAAACCGTGATGAACTCATCCAGCAGTCCGGATAAGAGACAGAGCAGTGCTGGGAGGCTAAAATAGCAGTCAAGTTAGGCATTGTTGTGGAGGAAAACAAAAGGTATACCGGTATATATATATATATATATATATATATATATATATATATATATATATATTCTAAAAAACTATTGAGAATGACCTCAAGTAAGGGACCATGATCTCATCTTCATGACCTCAAAATGAAGTCACTCAGTCCTAGCCCAGAGGCGGCAGTGCTCATTTGGAGGCTAATCCAAAATAAAGTCCCTGATCCACTGGTGAAAGGACACTTTGATCCTCTCCTTTTTCATCTATAACTGCTTCAAATAACAAAGAGTATGCAGAAAAAGTGGTTAAGATTGAATGACTGACTGTGTCATTATTTTGTGATTATGTTAAAATGACTTCAAGATGGCGCCGCGAGAGTGGCTGTCGTGATCGCAGCGCTTATACTTTTTGTTCTTCTATTTTCTTCCTTTCATAACTTTGCTGCTGTGAATTGATAATGTCTCCATTGTGAGACGAATAAAAGGTTTTCTTATTCTTATTCATATAAAACCCAAATGCGAGTCTCAGTCGCTAATAATTAAGGATTCAGAATATCAAATATAATTTTCAGGGATTTTTTTTTTTTTAAGGCGAATGATCATGAGAGCACACCAATTGTTATTTTAGTTTGAAATGTTGACTGGGAGAGGCAAGGTACACTGTGGATTTATGTACAAAACAATGAAAAAGAAAAAAAAACCCACATCATGACACCATTAAACCACCACACTGTGTCCCAACTGTGTGGCCTTTCTCATGAGATATGATTATGTCAAAAAATTCAATTTTTTTTTTATCCTGTTTTGTTTTGGGGGTTTTCCAGTCTTTTTTAATTCACCAATAATCTTTGCATACCACTACTTGGTCCTAAACAATATTTCTCTCAGCACATACACAAAGAAAGTGAGCAACCAAAATCATAAATGTCGACATCAAACAGGATAAAAAAAAAACAACAACAACAACATTCTGCATGAGCTACTATATGGATAGCCACAAAACACAGTTTTATGAAGGCAATAACGGTGCAAGAAAGAAATGTCCCTAAATCTACTTGAGCCTATTCTATCTCTTAACAAGGGTTGCACAACTTTCAAAGCTGCTTTGAAGACATCTCCTTAAAATACTGCATAGGCTTTGTCCTTGGCTGAAATTGTACGATGTAATGAAAAAGGATTCTGAAGTGCATGAAAACATCAATTTTCTATCATTTATCAGGGTCAAAACCACCCATGACACTGAACCAATCTCGGCTGACCTCGGGAAACCCTTCATACACAATCTCTGTTCCCTTTGTCTGGAAATCTGATTGATAAAAATCTGCAACCTGGCTTTAGAACTGCAACAAAAAAACTTACGGAGTTGGTGATACCTGTGTCACGAAGTAGACTCACCCAGTCTCTTTGTGGAGAACACAATGGAAAGGAATTCAGAGACCTTTGGCGCTCAGAACTCAGGAAGCTATTGCAGCAGAGGTCACTTTACCTGAACCTGAATAACTACACGGACAATTGAAAAGTCTACCGGGCACCCACTGCTGACCGTAAAAAAATATATAAAAAAAAAAAAAATCCCAAACAAAAACACAATTATATCAAAGCGTAGCCAAAGCTGAGATATGAGAAGCACAATTCCACGAGGTCAGCTTGTGTTGTGGAGAAAGGCGAGATCGCGGTTCATGAGCCTGGACGCAAGCTTGGCACAGGCATCGACATAGCCACCTCTAAACACAAGGGACGGGCTACATCATCTTTATTTGCCGGTGGAATCTTATTCTTTTTTTCTTTTAATAATAATTCCTTTTAGAACTGCAAATCATCCCATAGAAATATTAAAGGCCATAGCTGCCATAATATAGCATTTGCAAGGTAATTGTACAGAAATGGAAGTGACATTGAATGGGGGAACCCAAAATTCTGCTAGCCAGAAAGTTGGAACAGGGGTGGGAACACCTGACCCTCCCGCCACCCTATTTTGCAATATTTGTGTTGTCCCCAAACCAGACTGGCTTTGGCTTAGTTACAGTTCTGTGATCTATTTACATATGAATGGTCACCAGATTCCACCCCTCCGCCCCCTGCAGCATTTTTGATATCAGGATTAATCTTATGTTCCCACTGTTATTGGTTCCCAAGTGTAGTCTGAGGTGGCGAACATCCTAATATATATTTGTGGTTTGCAGGGTGCCCTTTTACATTTTTAAAAAATTTTTTTAGCTATAACACCAAACAAACTAAAACAATTTCTGAAACGTTTAGCATGTACAAATCCAAGTTCAATGAAGTTGGGATATTGTGGAAAAACTCAACAACCTTATAACTCTCAGGTTATTTGTATTGCGCTTTTACAACACCTGCAGCCGTAACAACTTTTTATTCCTCGATTCTGCCCTTGTTTTCGAGTCCGATTGATTTTGATTTGTTTTATTAGTTCAACTCTGTCCCAGGTTCATGGTTTCTAAATTATGTTCTGTTTAATTGTCATTATGCACAGCACTTGGTTGCAGAGTTTAAATTGAGCTTATACTTGTTTCAGATCTGGCTGAGAAATGGATTACATTTCACACCAACTCGCTGCATTTTATGGAATCATCAAACCTTTTGAACACGACTCCATCTTTAAATTTAAATGCATTAAAGATGTCACACATGCACATTTCTGAATCAAGTCTACTTAAGCAGAACAAAAACGTATTCATGTAATATTTGAGTTGCTGTTTCACAATGACTATAAGTGACCGCAAAGGAGATTGCATATTTGAACCTATTTAACCTCTGAACATATCTGAAGTGGAATACAAGTTAATATTGTAATTTCAATTGTGAGTATCTGCTCTTAGAAGCTGAGAGGGAATCCAAAAATATTTTTGTATTGTACAACATATCATGCAATTACATGTATGAATAATTCCAAATACTCACCTTTGTTTGCTCAAATGTCTGACCCAGTGTTTTAAAATCCGGAAAACAAGTTTTGAAACAAGCAATTTCAATTGGAAGAGAGACAGGAGCATTTTTTTGGATGCATCTATCAGTTGGTAGATACTCTAACTGCCCCACGGGATCAATAAAGTTTTCTGAATCTGAATAGTAAAATGGAGGGTGCAGTGAAAAGAACATCTATGAAATCTACTGTAAACGTAAATTAAAAAAAAAAAAAAAAGGATTTTATGCCTTGCCCAATTTGAAAACTCAACACACCGTGAGCATTGATCCTAACAGGGATGTTGACCTTTATCTAACATGATTTCTTCTCCCTTAACCTTTCAACCCAATTCAATTTAAAATATTGATTGTAAGCCAGTCTGTATCTGCAGTGCCTTTGTGTCATTTGGCACTTGACATTACCTGCGGGATATGGTCAGCAACACATTTTCCTTCCATTTTCTATTCAAAGGATATACCGTGAGATTGTGTTGGTCTCTTATGTTGGCCGGTGGGGATCGTGCTACTGCCTGCTGCCCTGTCGAGTGCTGCCAGCTTCGCCATTGGTCTCCTGCAAATGATTAATTACTATGTAGTGTATGTTCACTGTGATCTTAGGGCCTGCCTAAAGAAGCTTTTGACAGGGTGGAGATGAGAGCGAGTGGGTGTACTGAATGTGAGGGAATGAAAGAGTGATTTAAATTTAGAAACATTGTGAAAAAAGAAGGGAGTCGAGCAAGGATGCTGTTGATGACAATCTGTGGACGGGCTATCGGGATATAGTATGAAGGCAGGGGTGCCCAACCTTTTTAGACCGAAGATCGACCTTTGAAGCCAACCTCCCGTGATCGACACGATCGTGAGCTTGCAAGGATACATATACACACATGCATGCACGCAACAATGCTCACGCGCGCGCATATGCGCGCCACAATGCTGTAACGGCCCCACAAATGTACAAAACCAAAACCTACAGACACACAAATCTCCCCCACCCCTGCTACCATTTCCCCCTCGCGATCGATTTGAGACCAGTCCGCAGGTTAACGGTCGATCAAAGTATTACTTGAAAATGAGGCATTCATATTTTGCTGCATTAAAAGTCAAAAGAAGGTAAGATGTTATTAAAAAAATCAATTTCAGAAATAGATAAAAGCCATTCTTAAAGTGGATAAAGAATGAATAATGGACACTTCATCGACTGCGGTAGCACTTAGAATTGTTTTGAGGTGTGATTTTTTTTTTTTTTTTGGCTCACAAATGCTGGGTGAGGCAGCTTTATAGTCCATCTGTCATGCCATTATGCACTCTGAAGGTCAGATATGGGCTTCAAAGTTAGACTAAAACACCAGCAGTGCTGAAAAAGATGTTGATGTTCCGAGACAAACTGCTTTCTCCTGATGTTGTGGGAATGTCACGTAACAATTGGCTTAGAATCATTTTGATGTGTGCCTTTGTGAAGCCCGGGATGATGAATACCGGTAGCCCTATAAAATGTTCTTTAGAAACAGCGCTGAACTGTATGGAATAATACACAATGGTGTATAATAGGCTTGTCTCTGTATCGAGGGCACCAAGGAATGGGAGGGATACAATGGACTTCATCTGGTAATATTCTATGTCAGTTCCCCTGTCATAGGGTGTGAAATGGTCGAGGAACAAAAATGCAGAAGCTAAGAGTACTGAACAAAATGTATGAACAAAAACACTTGCATTGCAACACTGGACAAACTAAGTCAATAACATCAACAAAGCCCTGGGGAAAAAACAAACAAACTCAAAGTAAGTCACAAACAAACAAACAAGCAAGCAAACAAACAAAAACCCATGTCAGTAGCACAACTATCCAACACAGAGTGGTCGGTGTGGCAGTCCTTATAAACAGAATAGAGCTGACGACAAAATGAGAAACAGGTGCGCTTCTGGAGGAGAAGCGCTCTGATGCCCCCTACTGGAGACAAGCAGAACAGAACCATGACATCCCGTCCATTACAAGATGCCTGTGCCTGAGAAAGAGAGGACGGCCGTCAGACATGATTAAAAATTCATTTTCAACCTGGACTTAATTTTTTTTTTTAAAAAAACGGACATTAAGAGGTCTTAGTGTTAATTCAAATCCAAAGCACAAAATCTGTGAGGCAGACGTGCTACCACTTGTCACCATGCTGCAGAGATAGATAGATAGATAGATAGATAGATAGATAGATAGATAGATAGATAGATAGATAGATAGATAGATAGATAGATAGATAGATAGATACATCTCATGAGAAAAAATCATTTTGATAGCTTGATAAAGTTTCTCAAGACTTTCCACATGTACAGTGGTTGTTACAAGTGACAGGTTAAAAAAAGACGAGCTTGCTTCAATCGTCCTTGTCACACACACACACACACACACACACACGCACACGCACACGCACACACACACACACACACACACACACACACACACACACACACACACACACACACACACACACACACGTGTTCACACACACGCGCACGCATTTGTAATTTTACATGATAGTCGAGTCTACAGTGAAGAAACTAGCAAATTTAGCAGATGGTATTAGTAATATGGCATTTAAATAGTCGAGCTGTGATTGATTCGTGACGGGAATAGCATGAAAACCACACAATACGGCGAAGCTGATTCTAATAAAACAAGAAGAATGTAATTCTCATGGGAAAGGGAGCTGTATTCAGACGTTAAGGTGCCCTCAGTGGCTCTACTATTGCAGTTATTTTGTATCGCATTATTTAAACAAGGCGCAGTCTGACACATCAAGCAATGCTGACATTTAACTTTATTGAGTTGCTGTAGATTTATCTTCCCATAACAAACAAATCCATCTTCGCCTACTTGCCACTCGGTGCAATATCACGAACAAAAAGCTAGATATGAGATCTCACGGCACAGATGGATGTGTGATTTAAAAGACAGTGTCACGTTTAATTCCAAATCATTCTTTTGCCATTCTCATTTGAACAAGTTTTGTTAGTGCATTTGAATACCCCAAAGTAAACCATCTGGCATTAATCATAGACCTGCACCTGTATTATTCCATTTGCCATGTGTCTGCATTGTTCCTGCTATCTTTGAGACACAACCAGGACCCCCATTCTTCTTCCCAGAAGTTAATTATCCGTTTGCAACGCTGATATTTTTCATACTCACACGCATTTTGCTTACCACTTCCTAAGACAGGGGAGTTTTCCCCTTTTAGCGTCCAGAGGCTATTGTCGGCAATCTCTGGAATCACATACACTTTGGTCCCATGTTGTTAAGAACTAAAAAATTATACTTTGTCATCGGGGAGAACTAATTATTAACGCTGTCTCAAAACCAAAATGATCAATCTGAGATAACAGGAAAAGTATTGGAAAAGGCGACAGGAAAAGAAATTGTGAGATGGGCATCCCAGTTATCTGTGTGATGTGACTGAAACAACCACGTTGCCGAATTACGTTTTAATAGGCTTATAATGAAATGTTCAAAGGCATTTGCACCTTAAGGTGGCAATGGCCAAAAGTCTTGGTAACTTACGTCTGAATTAATTCATCAGTCAATTAAGGGCTGCACTAAATGCTCTTTCAATCTGAATTTATAATTTTACATCTCGGATAGTTCTGGAATTTCAAATTATGCAAAAGACCTTTTTCTGTTCCACAGAGACCCATAAATCCAGATACTCTAGAGACACGGAAATACTTGGAGGAGATGGCAGTTGTTCAAAAAAAAAAAATGCTTATGAACTTAGACTTAATGCAACCTTTAACCCATCTTTCGTAGCGGTTACTCCTGTTAGGATATGATTCCTCTCTGTTAGTCCGCTCTTTCCCCACAACACTCCTGACCAAACATTTTCCCAAAGAAAAGAAAACCTTATCCCTTTAGAGCAGCCGTATTAATAGCGACAGGGCACTGACTCCGCAAGGAAGCGTGAGCGTTTCACCCGAGATACTTACA